>OY757278.1:8010679-8289695 GCA_963584085.1 Pyrausta aurata | reverse complement strand
CGAATAAAATATTTTAATTGCTTTTTTAAGATTTTTGCATTAAACGGTTATCTAGTAAAGCCGTGGAACGGATAGCAACTCTGACAGTTATCACTGACATTGACAGGAATGGCTGAAGTGTCATTTGTCACACTTTCCGTTTGGCGTTTGGTTTTCCGTCACCTTCCGTTTGTTTTGGTTTGTTTTGAATTGAGTGTTTGTTTTCTCCGGATTTTTAACGAAAAATAGAAGTAAAAAGCATCAAGTAAGGTCCCCATTCTACTAAACCGTTGTTGTGTAACTGTGCAGTGAGATTTCAACGACTGTGATTATCAGAAACGACTGAAAATGTGTGTCAACTGGTAAGTGTGTGGATTTAAGTTACGACGAATTTTGAAATATTCCCGTTAGATAAAGAAATTCTAATATTATTAATGTTTATAAGACATTATAAGGAACAAATTAATATATGTTTCATTACTAGACGTCACAATTTATGGTGGGCCCATACTCCATACAAGAAAAAAATGTCTCTTCCCGTTCACATGCACTCACCGCTGCGGGATGTAGAACATGATGGGGCGCGAGGCGCAGTGCTGCGGCGCGTCGAGCGCGGCGTCGTCGGCGCACTGCGCGCACTCGCAAGGTTTGGGCACGGCCAGCTCGCCGCCGAACACGGGCCACAGCCCCGAGATTATGCGGAAGAGGCTGGGGGAGAGAAGGATGAATTAAACGACTTTATATATGGTCTAGAAAGCATTTATCTAGTTTGGGAACGAGCTCCGCGAGTAAGGTGATTGTTATTCTAATTACAATGTAACCTATATATAGGGTGACTTTGAAAACATTGGCAATATTTTAAACTAAGAAACTACTCGTGATTCATAGTCCCGTCCACATATTAAAATGAAAATCAATTGTTATAAAATATGATTTGATGAAACCGAGCAAAACCATATTTAATACTTTAGAATTGATTATTGCTTCAAATTAGACTAATAAATTAGATAAGATTTTCTAAAATTGACAAATAATAATACTCCGACTTCACGGATCCCGGAAATCATTTTATATGTGGAAGGGACTATAAATCATGAGTAGATTCTTAGTTTAAAATATTGCCAATGTTTTCAAAGTCACCCTGTATATTTTATCTTTTGAACTGTGTTTATGGCTCTAATAAATACCATATCTTTCTATTTCTATTTATAGGTAAACCACTTCATTGAAACTTCGAGGGACTTTGCGGGGCGGCCGGGCGCGGAGGGGGGGCGAGAGCGCAGTGCGTGTGGGGCGCATGCGTGTATCCGCGCCGCCCGCACTCCTCTCGCGCCCCGCTCTCGCCTCTCCGCGCACCCCGCCACCTCGCAGGTAAGTCTACCTATAAAAACTAAGTAAGGAGAACTATTTAGTAAGACTTCTTTTAAATGTGGATAATTTTTTACCTTTCAAAAAATCATTTTAAAAATGTATTACAACATTACTTCAGCCAAAACCTTGTAACAAAAGACTCGAGTACAAACCTGGATTTCCCACATCCATTGGGTCCAACGATCAACAGATGCGTCCCGGGCGCGATGTCCAAAGTCACTCCGCTGGCGACCACGTCGCAAGCCGGCGTCACTATGGGCACGTTGCGGAGCCGGATCGATAGGTCGTTCGTGTAGATTATTTTACCTGACAATTTAGTAATTATGATAAGATTAATCTGGAAAAGTTACATATTTATTATGCAAGAAGATTATTCAGTTGGGTTTAATTTGTTTCTCTCTATTGTTTAATTCTTTCAAAAATAACTGATGATTCTCATAATTTTTCAATTCATAGCTTAAGTACCTGGCACAATTTTTAAATTAATTGACGTGATTTATGCATGGGCCCTACGAGTATAAACCTCACACAAAATCTGCATGAATCACATACGACCCAAATGTTTTCCGAATGAATCACAAAATGTGACTCACAATTCTACTATGAATCATATATGACTCATGCCTTATTTTTAACCTATTTGTCAATCTCACCCATATGCACGGGCTGCCTGTCTCTGAGAGCGACCAGGACACATTATCTCCATGAATCACAAATGAGTCATAACTCATTTTGAACACAGGCGTACTCACCCATGGGCACGGGCTGGCGGCCGCGGAAGGCGACCTGGACACATATGAGTCCCGGCGCATACTGCACACAGGCTACTCACCCATGGGCACGGGCTGGCGGTCGCGGAAGGCGACCTGGACACATATGAGTCCCGGCGCACTCTGCACACACAGGCTACTCACCCATGGGCACGGGCTGGCGGTCGCGGAAGGCGACCTGGACACATATGAGTCCCGGCGCACACTGCACACACAGGCTACTCACCCATGGGCACGGGCTGGCGGCCGCGGAAGGCGACCTGGACACATATGAGTCCCGGCGCATACTGCACACAGGCTACTCACCCATGGGCACGGGCTGGCGGTCGCGGAAGGCGACCTGGACACATATGAGTCCCGGCGCACTCTGCACACACAGGCTACTCACCCATGGGCACGGGCTGGCGGTCGCGGAAGGCGACCTGGACACATATGAGTCCCGGCGCACACTGCACACACAGGCTACTCACCCATGGGCACGGGCTGGCGGTCGCGGAAGGCGACCTGGACACATATGAGTCCCGGCGCATACTGCACACAGGCTACTCACCCATGGGCACGGGCTGGCGGTCGCGGAAGGCGACCTGGACACATATGAGTCCCGGCGCACACTGCACACACAGGCTACTCACCCATGGGCACGGGCTGGCGGTCGCGGAAGGCGACCTGGACACATATGAGTCCCGGCGCACACTGCACACACAGGCTACTCACCCATGGGCACGGGCTGGCGGTCGCGGAAGGCGACCTGGACACATATGAGTCCCGGCGCACACTGCACACACAGGCTACTCACCCATGGGCACGGGCTGGCGGTCGCGGAAGGCGACCTGGACACATATGAGTCCCGGCGCACACTGCTCACACAGGCTACTCACCCATGGGCACGGGCTGGCGGTCGCGGAAGGCGACCTGGACACATGAGTCCCGGCGCACACTGCACACACAGGCTACTCACCCATGGGCACGGGCTGGCGGCCGCGGAAGGCGACCTGGACACATATGAGTCCCGGCGCATACTGCACACAGGCTACTCACCCATGGGCACGGGCTGGCGGTCGCGGAAGGCGACCTGGACACATATGAGTCCCGGCGCATACTGCACACAGGCTACTCACCCATGGGCACGGGCTGGCGGTCGCGGAAGGCGACCTGGACACATATGAGTCCCGGCGCATACTGCACACAGGCTACTCACCCATGGGCACGGGCTGGCGGTCGCGGAAGGCGACCTGGACACATATGAGTCCCGGCGCATACTGCACACAGGCTACTCACCCATGGGCACGGGCTGGCGGTCGCGGAAGGCGACCTGGACACATATGAGTCCCGGCGCATACTGCACACAGGCTACTCACCCATGGGCACGGGCTGGCGGTCGCGGAAGGTGACCTGGACACACATTATCTCCATGCATCACATATGACTCATGGCTCATATTGAGTACACAGGCTACTCACCCATGGGCACGGGCTGGCGGTCGCGGAAGGCGACCTGGACACATATGAGTCCCGGCGCACACTGCACACACAGGCTACTCACCCATGGGCACGGGCTGGCGGTCGCGGAAGGCGACCTGGACACATATGAGTCCCGGCGCACACTGCACACACAGGCTACTCACCCATGGGCACGGGCTGGCGGTCGCGGAAGGCGACCTGGACACATATGAGTCCCGGCGCACACTGCACACACAGGCTACTCACCCATGGGCACGGGCTGGCGGTCGCGGAAGGCGACCTGGACACATATGAGTCCCGGCGCACACTGCTCACACAGGCTACTCACCCATGGGCACGGGCTGGCGGTCGCGGAAGGCGACCTGGACACATGAGTCCCGGCGCACACTGCACACACAGGCTACTCACCCATGGGCACGGGCTGGCGGCCGCGGAAGGCGACCTGGACACATATGAGTCCCGGCGCATACTGCACACAGGCTACTCACCCATGGGCACGGGCTGGCGGTCGCGGAAGGCGACCTGGACACATATGAGTCCCGGCGCATACTGCACACAGGCTACTCACCCATGGGCACGGGCTGGCGGTCGCGGAAGGTGACCTGGACACATATGAGTCCCGGCGCATACTGCACACAGGCTACTCACCCATGGGCACGGGCTGGCGGTCGCGGAAGGCGACCTGGACACATATGAGTCCCGGCGCATACTGCACACAGGCTACTCACCCATGGGCACGGGCTGGCGGTCGCGGAAGGCGACCTGGACACATATGAGTCCCGGCGCATACTGCACACAGGCTACTCACCCATGGGCACGGGCTGGCGGTCGCGGAAGGTGACCTGGACACACATTATCTCCATGCATCACATATGACTCATGGCTCATATTGAGTACACAGGCTACTCACCCATGGGCACGGGCTGGCGGTCGCGGAAGGTGACCTGGACACACATTATCTCCATGCATCACATATGACTCATGGCTCATATTGAGTACACAGGCTACTCACCCATGGGCACGGGCTGGCGGTCGCGGAAGGTGACCTGGAAGGCGGCGCCGGCGGCGGGCGCGACGTGCACCTGGCGCACGCAGCGGCCGCGCGCCACCTCGCCGAACACCTTCAGCATGTCCGACACGCGCGTCGCGTAGCCCGCCAGGGTCACTATTTCCTGGGAAAAGTAATTATGATTTTAATATAGGTAGTCTATTATGTGAGACGAGGAACCTGAACGGAAGCTACGACTTTTGTACAGAGATGTTTACCCAAGAGGTTACACCTATATCCTAAAAAGGATAACTCAAAATTATTATTGAAGTCGGGATGACTTTTTAGACGCAAATTATGAATTAGTCATACTGGACTTAATAACAAGAATAGCCTTTACTGGCACAAATGTTTTCACAATTGATACATATTCATTTCATATTTCTTAATAAATAATAATAATAAATAGCTGAATAGCAAAATAGGGCCTAAATATATTTTTTTTATTGTTATTTCTGTGTGCGTATTATTTCAAAAATCAAGAATAAAAAAGGGAACTTTTTATTTTTTAATTAACCACAACTAGTGGCCTACTCCGGCTTCGTACTGCTAGTCTCATTCTTTTCATTAGGCGCACAGCTTCAGAAAAAGCCATCCCTAATTTAGCCAGAGTAGCCAGTGTTTATTCTCTTCTTCTTCTGCTTCTTCAGCACGTGTTTGCCCACTGCAGGGCATATGCCTCTCCAAACTTCCTCCACGCCGCTCTCTCTGTCTTGTGCTTTTCGAAACCAGGTTGTGCCGGCTTGGTTCTTTATGTCGTCAGACCATCTGGCTGGAGGTCTCCCAACACTCCTCTTCCCGACTCTGGGTCTCCACTCGAACACTGATTTGCTCCGTGCTCGTGTTTATTACAATATATATATATATCTTCCTCGAAAAGGCAACTAACAGCTATACCTAATAAAGCCCCAAAATTGGAAGATCTAAGCTTCCCAAAGACAGCAGGAAATTATATTATTATTTTATGCTATGTAAAATGTTAAAATCACTACTGTTTACAAATTTTGTGACCAAGAATACGTAATATGCTTTTGAAAAATTTTATTGAGAAATACAAAATTAGTTTAGTTTTTAATTACCTTGTAGCTAGACATGAGCCTTTCGATAGCGTCTGCTGCAGAGTTCAGTAGATTTCTGGACGTTGTCATGTACTCTGTACGCGCACTGATGCCATCCGCGTGCGTTTCGCCTGAGAACAGAACCAAAATAACTTTTTACTACATTATTTTTAGAAGGTGTATTAGTAGTCCCCCTAGCCGATTTCGACTACGGTGACCAGTCACAACGACTAACCGACTGCGCGGGACATATTATAGTGCGCAAGTGTGTGTTCTCTATTCCTTTCACTCTGATAGCCCGATGGGACAGCAATCTGACACGACCGGAGAGAGATCAGGCGCAGGACCAACGGCTTTACGTGCTTTCCGAGGCACGGCGGTGAAACACCGCCAACTTCCAAACTCCGGGCTTCCATGAGAATTTCTGAACATAAAAACTCAGGTACATATTTTTGACGAGGTATATTATCTAACAATAAAAATTGCACTAGTGAAAATCAACGGTGCCAGACAAGGAATTGAACCCCGTCATTTACGCTATCCGGGCGCACGCCTATACCACTCGGCCACCGACACATTGGAAAGCCTGTTGAATTTTGCAAGTGCCTTCTATAACGCGTAGGCTGCGTCACCTCATCAATACTACTAATGCAGCGCCATCTAGTCGATGGAAGCCGGATCAGCATATAACTTTATGTTGGGTCACCGATAGATGTCGTTAGTTCAAAAAAATGGCTGCTAAGAAAAATATAAAAGATTGAATGAGCAGTTTTCTCCCATCATTGATTTGAATTTGAATTTTATAGCTGTCACTAGATGGCATTGGAGTAGCTTTAGAAACATTTTGTTTCCAACCAAGTTGGTGGAAAACCATACACAAAGAAAAAAAATTTTGGCCTAGTCCATGGTTTTCGTGAATGGTAAATATTTTAAAATAAATTAATGACATTAAAATTAAGTAAGGTACTTATTTTGTGTCAGTATAAACAGTGGTATAAACTCCTTTATTTACCATAGGTACACGTTTAAATGTTTTGCTGTTTTTACGTTAGCGAAAAGCAATTACCCTCTGCTATATTACTTTTAAAACGTTATTTCCTAAAGCTACGATAGCACCATCTCTTGATGACATAAACACTGCTCATCACTTACCCTGCTTGGTGGTGGTGAGTATAGGCAAGGCCAGCATGACCATGCCGGTGCCTGACCACACGTACTTCATGCAGAACTGCTCCAGCATCACGTACCACAGCTTCTTGTTAAACACGCTCGTCATTTGAGCGACGAGAGACTTGTAAGCGGCTTGGAGTTGGCCGTGTTCCACCTGCCAAAGATTGGAGTATTTTAATGACAATGATATTAAATTTTGATTGTATAATAGTTGTAAGAACAATCAGTACTAGTTAAGTAAAGTTAGTTCCGAAATGTACCAACAGATGGCGCTGTTCACAGTTAATTCGCACTAATGCAGTTTTTGGTTACACTCTTTTAGTCATGAAACACATTATGACATATCTTGGTAAGTGAAGTAAGGTTAGCCTGTAAATGTCCCACTGCTGGGCAATGGCCTCACCTCAAGTAAGAGGAACATATACTTAGATGGGATCTAAATTCAACATATCACGATTCAGGTTCGGATTTGTGGTACTGCGTAGTTCAGTTTGACTAGCAGCGCCATCTTGTAATGTATAGCCGAGTTATGTAGCTGTGTAGTTGGCAGACGACAGCGGCAGATGTCACCATAGTCTTTAGGGTGATCACATCAACTATTGACCCACCTTGTGTCCTCCGTAAAAAGCTACTTCCTCTGCGTGTGCGATGAGGCGGGAGTGCGCGTGCCTCAAGTTGGCCTTCATCCTCGCCTCCTCTCCGGCCAGCGCGCCGAAGCGCGGCGATAAGAGCCGCAGCACTTGACCGGTTACGCAGATCACTACTGTTGCTATGCTTGGACCTGGATATTAATAAATAACAATATTCAATATTCATTTATTTGCAAAAAATACATAGAGTAGTAATGTTTCACATAGTTTAAATAATATCAGTGGATTAATTGACCCTCTGTGTTTAACGATGAATTACCTACGTAGGTTGTGATTTTTGTGTTTATCTTATTTTAAAATTCATCATTTTATAACTTTGACAAGCAAAAAAGAACGGTCTTCACTTTCGCAAAGAAAACCTTCGTATAAATCAACGATATCTTGCCTGTATCTTAGTTGCATGTTTTCTTACTTTCAGACACGGAGAATACAAGACTAACATCTAAAATAAAAACTCACCAAGGAAGATGTTCCCCTTCATCTTGCTGGAGTAGCTGGCCAGCGTGAGCACGATCAGAAGCAGGTCGAAGCACGGCTTCGTGAGCGAGCTGTAGAGATGTGCCACTGATTGCGTGAACACTGAGACATCTTCTGTTAACCTGGAAATAAATAGCGTTGTAAATGGAAATTAATTTACTCAAAACTCTTTATTAAAACACTTTTCTGCCTTTGACCAAGGATTCCGTAAGGCATTCAAAACGTCAGGCGTTAATTACAAATAATTTGTGCGCGAAATCAATCCGTAAAGTAATCGATGGGTAGTATTTGCGTAAACGTAATGGTTATTTTTTCCAACCAACTTTTCAATGGGAACAGTACATACTTTTTTCTTGGTCTAAAAGTTTACCTGATGGACTCTCTAAACTAGAATTTGATTATTGAATCTAGGGCAGTGGGCACTTAACAACGTCACAACATAGACCTCAGCTTGAGAATACTATGGATGTACTTACTGTATATATTTTTTTTTATTGTGTTGTGTCACTATACAAACTAAATATTATTGCACTTGTAAAAAGCAAGTGTGTCAGTCAAGGAATCGAACCCTGTGTCTTACGCTATCCGGGCGCATGCCTATACGCATGCATACAGTGCAAATTCAGCCATGATTCTATTATTGGTGACCACATTAATCAAATGTGAGCCAAATCAGTCTAAATGTCCTTTTATTATTTTCTAATGCCACCAAGTATTTATACCCCAAACTAAACGTACAGCCAAGTACATCAGTTTACGTACCTATGATCCGCATTCTCAATCCTAGCATCCAGATTAGCCACTCTATAATACGTCTGGTTCTTGAAGTACAGCTCATACGCGTGATTCACCAGCCGAGTCCTGAAGGCAAGAGCCAGTCGTCCTTCAAGGTATCTGATCATGGAGTTGATGAAGGTAGCTGGGACTGCTATGCCCATCCACTGGATGAGGAGCGCTGCGAAGCGACGCAGGTCTTTTTGGACTATGTGACGCACTGGAAATAGGGTAAGGAGATGTTATGCAGATGTAGATATATGTATGTAGATACCATAAAAGTGAAGCATGCTTATGGAAAGGATATATGCTTAAGTTCTTTAAAAAAAAACTTCAGTTAGTTTTAAGGTTTCCTTTTGTGGTAGTTATGATACATTTTTCATTCGTATGATATTATACTATCTGTCGCGGAAAACTGTATTTTATACCACACCGGCCGGGTTTTCAAATTTAAATATTTTATTTCAGAGCAAAATTCCATATAGTATCCTAGCTGGGATATATGTTTCTATCTTAGTAGCCTCCGACGTCAAGACCTAGGGTTGGTTTATTACAAAAAAAACTTTTTTGAGAAATACCCTAAGATATCAGGGATTGACTCAAGCCGCAGCGTAGGACGTCCACCCACGAAATGGACAGACGACCTTGTAAAGATCGCAGGATCAAACTGGATGCAGACCGCTGATGATTGGTCGCTGTGGAATGCCGCGGGGGAGGTTCAGCAGTGGACGTCCTTTGTCTGACAATGATGATGAATGGTTTGACGTTAAACCGAACCGGCCGGTTATTCAAGCCTCTTCAAAGGTCAGATTGTCATGTCTTTTTAAGAAGTACCTTAAGATGTCAGGGATAAAGAGCAAGAACTCACCTATAGACCCTTCCAAGGAAGCCACGTAAATCGACAGGAATGTTCTAGAGAACAGGCACAGCGTGTGTGCAGTGAGTAACGCGACCTCATGGCTGCGCACTCCTGGCACCATGATCTTGGCGAGCGTCACCAGCTGCCGGAGGAACTCCAGGTTCAACCCGGGGACGTGCTCCTCTTGAGCTGGGGTTGGCTCGTCCGCATCTTCCTGGAAGGTTAGTCGTGAAATTTTTGTATTTTTCCTAAAATACCTTTAGATTGAAGAAAAAGTGGATTGGGATAAATGCAATTATGCATATTATAATAGTCACACAGCCTCTTTATTTTTATAACTGGTGAGGAATGAAGTATCTTATATAGGTATGGTGTATTTCTAGGAATTAGGAAGATTACATTGACGGTGAGTAGATAGACTAGTTACGGTTGATTTCTCTGCCGCGCCTGACCACTTTCAATTGAAAATCGCTTGCACACACGACACAAAGGCGCGCATCACTTCATACAAAAGACGATGCAATTTTGGCTCTTAATTTTGTTAGGCGGCGGTGACCTCGATAGTACTAGAAGTTGCAGAGGTCTTTATACAAAAGTGCTCCAGATTTACATATTCATTTTAAAGATCCCATAGGAAATAGCACTGTCTTTTTAGTTCCTAATAATTAAATAAAATCGCGGGTACTCACAATATTCTGCTTATTGTCCGTGTCCGCGTCGCCGCGGCAGAGCGCGCACTGCTCCGCGCCGCACCGGCCGCCGCACGCCTGCGCCGGCGCATCGCCGTTTGTTACTGTCTGGAGCTTGCCGTTTTTGGCGACCTAGAAACGATGGACTGGTTTTCAGTTATTGGTTTATAACAACTTAAAAAAAACTACCTCAGGCTTGCCAATGTGTTGGTGGCCGAGTGGTATGGACTATAGACATGAGCCCGGATAGCTCAAGCAAGACATGGGGTTCGATTCCTCGCCTAACACAGTTGCTTTTTACAAGTGCAATTTATATTATTCAGTTTGTATAGTGACAAAACACTGTAAAAGCAAAAATGTTATTAACTCGTCAAGTATGTGTAAACGAGACACAATAAAAATTCCATTGTTATGCGACTCTCGGCATTCGTTTGATACCTGACTGATTTAAAATCGAAAAATAGCAATTTCAATGTTTGCCAAATGACACATGACAGCAGCTCTAGCCGCGCTGACATTTTGATGGCTAGTATTAGACAAGTCAACCGCAGCCATCAACAGGCACTGTAAGACACAAATTAGCCACCAACACGTCTACTAATTTGTAACCAGACACGCCATAAGGATGGTCCTGTTTATTGTCTAAAAGTGCCTGACGAAGTGTCAGAAGATCCCTTTAGAGTCACCATGCTCTCCCTTCATCATCATAGAAGATAGATAAGAAGACCTCTGCTAGACACCGTACCGTATTTCGCTATTAAAAGATTTTAAGTTGCACCTGTGATCTTAAAAAATAAATAAATAATTATGCGCCAGACAACACACCAATTGTCTGGATTCGTGGTAAGGAATTATCTTCCTTGTGTTACGAATTACCAGACAACGTTTATGACGGGGGCGTCTCCCATAAATACTTAAATACGTATAACATCCATGACTTAGGTACAAATGTTCGTGCTCATCACACAAATAATTATCCCTTGCAGGATCCGAACCCGCGACGGCCGGCGTAATAAGTCAGAAGCGCTAAGCAATGCACCAAACGCGTCGTCAAGGACAACAACAAGGATAACAAGGATGGAAGGAGCATTTCAGATAAGGATTTAATGCTCTTACCTTATAGTTATTGTTGTTGTGACACGGCGGAGGCTGTTTCTTCTCCCTGGTGCCGTAGAGCGCGCAGGCAGCCAGCGCCACCCCCACGCCCACCCCCACTGCTAGCGAAGGCTGCACCCTCGAAGCCTGCTCCCTGATCTTCGTCAGTATTGCCGGCATTGTGGCGGAGGATGTATTTCTATACTAGCTCATTGGATACGCCGAGGGAGGGTATGTCTTGGCTAGAGATGGGTCGCTATGTTATGGTACTTCGAAGGTGATCGTCCATTTTTCTGTAACAAAGATAGAGGTATTGTTAGAATGTGACTTAGATAGTTTATTTTATACACTATTTCTTTTTTAAATAAAGAATTAGCAAGGACTTTTTTTGAATCTTAAAATTAAGAGAGAATCTCTGGTAGATATCCTATGGATGATATCTAATGAAAATAACATCCGACTTTATAAATGTTGTTCTAGCATCGACTTTAAATAAATTCCCGGAAAACTCTTCTGTAGGTATTTGTTATATTTAAGTTGGATTTGAAATAAACCTCCGGTAACAATTTACATACTAAACTAATTGTTACAAGACATGTCACTTTAACCTTTCAATCTCATTTAAATAAAGTCATGAATAAAATTTACATATAAGCGGTTAAATTACTATTTCTTCCATATAAATACTAGTGCATTTTAAATGTTTCGATTATATTTAAAACAATTTTCATTTTACTTTAAAAGGTTTTGCTTGGGCCCCTGTGGTTAAAGTTTAGTTTTGGGATGTCATTCTCAGAATCTCTGTCTGTCGAATGCTCTCTTTAACTTTATAACTGTACTGTATAAAACCTGGCTTAGGTATAGTTTCAAAATAATTCATATTTTAACACCTCTCTACCGTAACGACGAAAATACCGTAATAATTGTAAAGTTGCTGTAAATATGTACTAAACGAGCCACATACTGAACTAGCCAAGCAACATTCTGAACAACGCATAATAAATCCGCATAGCTACAGTTGTAACTGTTTAATGCTAATTACCTAGTGGAACTGTTACTAAGAATCACCCACTCATTAAAATTGGCTTTTAACCTCGTAAAGGAATAACAAAGTATAACATTGCAACTTAAAGGTGAACGCACACTTATCCGAGCCGAACGCGTCGAACGAATCGAAGCCAAGAAGGGATATGTGTATCCGCACCAGACGAATCGACCGCGCCGAAAGAATCGACCGCGTCGAAGGAATCGATGTTGTCTCATGAGATAGCGCTAGGTGACAGCTAAAGGTAGGAGTGAGTAAGAAGGTGGTACATTGAACACCCGGCGATTCGTCCGAGTCGACCACATCCGAATTCATCTAGAATTTTTGGGGTTCTTGCAGATTCGGACGATTCGATGCGGAGAAGTGTGCGAGGTTTCATGAGATTTCATAAAAAGAATTCAAAAATTCGTTTCGTTCGACTCGTTCGACTACGATAAGTGTGCGTTCACCTTAAATGTGCTAGGTCATACTGCTAAACGGTGTAATCTTTGGTATCAAGTCAATAAATCTGAGAGCAACATTATATCTATCTGCATGTTACTTCTCATACAATTTTATGATTACTTCATCGAGAACATAAGTATAACCTTAATTGGTATTTCTTAAAGCTCTATCGAATCAACTCACGAAATACTAACGATGGTTCCCGGGCTATTTATAGTAAGCGACATTTTGTAAACTTTACACCAGAGCTGTTTAAAGTTTTGATTTTTGAAAAAAAAAAACATAATTTCCGCAATTTGTTAAATTTTGAAAAAAAAAAGATATTTATGATTACGTTACAACTCTGCATAATCTGATTAGGTTTTTTTCTGATATTCCTATTATTAACAAAGATACATGTCGTTTAATACAAAGTGATCCTTTTTTTATTTTTTTTTATTCCAGGCCAAATGATTTAACCGCCTAGGATAAGTATTTGTTGTTCCTGGCTATATGACTTATCCGCCTAGGTTTATTAATTCTTGCTCCAGGCTAAATGACTTAACCGCCTAGTACTGAAAATAATAGCTCCAGGCTAAATGCATGAAATTAAAGAGTTGTTCATTTCATACCTGACCTAATGATTTAAATGTCATATACCATACATTTTCGTGGTGTATAGCCTATTTTGTTTAAGCGCCGATTTCATTTTTACTTATTTGTTCCTAATCGTGCCTGAGTAATTAAGTTTTCTGAAATAAGCAGATAATATTTATAAGGTAAAGCACATTGTATGAAGCGACTTTACTATGTATTTGTAGGGTTAAGCTAATTGTATTATGCGAAAATCTTATGTATTCATAAAGTAAAGCTAAATGTATGAAGCGACATTTCAAAATATTTATAAGGTGAGGCTAATTGGTTTAACGTACTTTGTCTGTAAATTGTTGATCCAGGAAAGAGGGTTTAAATAACTCTCTGGTATTTCATAGTGAGCTTAAGTACACAGTTCCTAAATTTGTCAAAATTTTGTGTCGGTACATACATCGCAGTGCAAAATAGGCCCCGAAAATGCGATTGTATTGAGCGACAAAAAAGTGCCCAGATCGTCACCAAACCAAGCTCAAACGACGCGGAAAAATTCGCTGATTCCAAATATGTATATAAGTCAATTTCGCCCAAAATGTCGCTTCATACAAATAGCCCGGGAAACGTCGCTAAAGTATTGGCCCTGTTCCTGTATGTTTTATTATCATGATGAGAACCAAGACTTTCCCATCATATTATTTAAAGGACAGTCAAGAAAAACCTCTAATGATCTTCATATTACAAGAACGTGTATCATTTCCACAAATCACAATCCTCAGAAATAAGAGGATTTTATTACCTTAAGAGAGCTTCCTATTAAAGATAATAACAAGAGTTAACGACTAACTGACATAAACGCTTATGTAATGTGTGATTTAATTGTATAATGATTTTATTGCAACTATACGGCTATTGTTTCCGTATCGTATAAAATTACTTGCTGACGTGACTACGCTCGCGTCTACATTTTCTCGCGAATGCGCTTCATTATCATCAAGTATGCGTCTTACAATACTGTCAGTATTTTAGCTGGTTCTATATCAAATATTAAAGCCTCTTGTCGGTTTATTTATTTCCGATGTCAATATTACATAGTATATTTAACTAGAACCTCGTGTTAAGCCCGCCTTTTATAGATTTTGTCTGATATGTTTTTTACCTCAAAGCTTTTCCACTATAATATATGCAGTACTTTATTGTCATGCACAAGATAATAGGTTAGACAGTAATGTTGAGACTATTGACCTCTCTGCGACTTTAAGGTGCATTTGAATTATATTTGAATCTTCTATTCTAGGGGCTGTGTTTATGGTATACAATACAATACATCTTTCTTCAAAACTTCAAACGTGAAAACATACATTGTAAGCAAAATTAGTACTTATAGCTCAACCTCTCCATTTAATGATCAATTTTCGCAAGTCAAGTCGCAGGTCATCCAGTAGATTATTCTAATCGTTGCTCAGCATACAATTATATATTGTAAACCTAGATCTTGCGTTATTTATGGTTTAGTGCACAAAGAGATATAATCTCAAGTTGGTGGTGTAATCAGGCTTAGAACATTCGAGAGATGAACTCCATCTGATCGTTAAGTAAATAGCGATTTCCTCCGTTTACGAACATGAAACGTAGTATAATGCGTGTTTGGTATTGCGAAATTGACGAATTGTTTTGTATTTAAGCTGAAGCACGTAAAGCCGTTGGTTCTGCGCCTGATCTCTCTCCGGTCGTGTCAGATTGCTGTCCCATCGGGTTATGAGAGTGTAAGGAATAGAGAGCGCACCTGTGTTTGCGCACACACTTGTGCACTATAATATGTCCCGCGCAATCGGTTAGTCGTTGTGACTGGCCACCGTAGTCGAAATCGGCTAGGGGGATTATTATTATTTTAGCTATTATAGAAGATTATTCCCATGTTATATTTACTCATGGAATTGGAAACTTTTAAATATTTTCTGAACATAATAACATAGGCCATGATCTCTACTATGGAAAACGAGCAAAATATTTGAAACTAAATCTGAAGAGGATAATCGAGACAAGATACAAAATATTTTTGTTGTATAAATAATACTTCCTGAGTTCACAAGTTGACAGTACAACACAACGTTTGTGATTTACGATTCAAGCATTACTTGCAGAGCAGGAAATCATATAGAGGTGCTACGATTCTAGAATCTTAAAGATGAGACATTCATTCAAGTTCTAATAGTTCGTTAAATATCTGTATCATCCTATCCTTATGAGGGATTCTTGGATTGAAGTGCTAATCGAGTTTTAATGAAGACTCGTGTTTTGAGTAGTAGATATGCCTAATCTATTACCGATTCCAAAACCTCGAAACTTTGGTAGAATTCAAACAAATATTTTAATAATGATTGATTATTTAGGTACTTCCAAATCCAACAAATTATCGTAGAAAAGACAGTGTTATCTTTTCTAATTAGGATTAGTAATTAAGTAATCAACGATCGTGTACACGACGGCCGAAACAACAGTTAGAATAAGTAATTATAGGATAGTTCATAGGAAAAAGAAAGCAACGGGCCTGGGCTTAAAAATGTAAAGACCGGCCCTAAAACAGTAAAGCAATTGTGTAATAGATATAGACAGTTAGGATTGTCTTGTTTCTTATAGAAAGCAGCGGGACCGCCTTTAGGCTACAATGGCATTGCACATTTATTGCAGGCGACGGCCGTGGGAATACTAAATAGATAGTTAAAAGTTACAGTAAAAAGGATCATGAAAGGATCCCGAAATCGTGTGCCGTTAGACACAGCTGCAGTCATTACGGTAAACAGAAAGAAATAGCAAATGCCGCATATAAGCAGTTTAGTCACAATAATGCCATGTTGATATTT
Organism: Pyrausta aurata; assembly: GCA_963584085.1. Taxonomy (NCBI): domain Eukaryota; kingdom Metazoa; phylum Arthropoda; class Insecta; order Lepidoptera; family Crambidae; genus Pyrausta; species Pyrausta aurata. The sequence continues at coordinate 8,273,375 of OY757278.1, read as the reverse complement.
TGTATGTAAAATAGCATGTTCATACAGTATAACGTTGTGTATTATAGTCTAATAGTAAAATCTGCATTAAAGCTCTTATAGTTACAAGTTAATCGTAAACAGTTTGATAGCAAACTTTATTAGCTTCAGTTTAGTATAGTTTAGGCAGCAAAATCTGCGATAAGTAATTGCGAGTCTTATAGATGCAGCGTATAGTTTAATAGCTGAATCTCGAAATCTCGAATAGATAAATTACCTTGTTAACAGATATAGTTAATCGTTTTTATAGCAAAATTCCGTGTTAGCAAATAGTCTCATAGCTTTAGTGTTTTGTGTATGTATAGCATCAATTAATAGCCATTTTATAGTAATTTTGTAATAGTGTATGTGTTGATTTTCAATAAAGAACAAAATAGGTACACTTCACACGGTTAGGGTGGCCAGGCAATATCGGCTCTTATTACCGTATTACCTGCGCCCATGGATAGGGCCAACAATAGGAAGGGTCTCGCTCCCAGACGGCGTGGGTGAGACACCGTTATCCCGTTACACAGTTAGTATAAATACAGCACTTGTTCTCAGTACAGACACACTTCGACCTCAGCTTTCACCGACTACGCATAATAGTAGACCGCCGCATTTATCATCGAAATTCTGGAGTTTTCTTCGGAGGAGCCTCACCGAACCCACATCGATACAGTCCACTCATCGCAGCACAGAACAACAGCAACAGACGACCACACCGATACGGATACGACGCCCCGAGAACCCAAAATAGAAACGGTTCAGCGCGTCCCGTACATCTGGTCCTTCGAGCCGGATCGGCTCCAACGAGGGAATCTACAGTGAAGAAACAGAACATAGAACATAGACTACAGCAGAATGCCAGTCACGCGCAGTCAAGCTGAGGTGCGTGTCACAACAGAAGCCGAAGAGATCCTGCCAACAGAACAGTCAGCTTCGGTGCAGCCAGCCGGGATCCGTCACGACGCGCGGCCCGGCTCACCATCGGAGCAACCAGCGCAGACTCGGAGGCAACAGTCACAGAAATCGTACAGTAAAGCGCAGCGCATCGCGCGCGCTCAACAGAAGATCGCGAAGTTGAAGCTTGCACTGGAGCAAGCTAAACTTCTTGCCATAGAAGCCGAAGACAGCGACGATGACATCGCGTCGGAAGCATCGTCCGAAGCCCTCGGGAGAGAGCGGGTGGACGAGTGGCTGCAGCATCAGGAACGAGCGCCGCCCCTCTCCAAGACAGCCGCCTTTCTGAAAGAGGCACCTCCGTCCAGTATATCGAAGCCGCTGCCAGCGTCGGGCACCGAGAGACCGTTTAACCTCGGCGACGTGGAAGCCGCCATAGTACAGCCTGCGCGCGGCGCGCCATCGGCGCCGCCTGCACCCACATCGGTACCAGCTGCACCCGCACCCGTATCGATGCCATCCATCGTGCCACGCTACATAGGCGAGCTGCCTGTATTCCAGGGCTCGCACCTTGAGTGGCTCGCATTCCGTGCAAGCTACGAAGAAACCGCCGTATACTTCACGGATATAGAAAACACAGCAAGACTTCGGCGCGCCCTGAAAGGCGCCGCGAAGGAAACAGTAAGCAGCATCCTCATAGGCTGCTCTAATCCGCAAGATATTATAGAAGAGCTCGCGATTAGTTTCGGGCGCCCCGAAACTATCGCTTTAGCCGAGGTAGAAAGATTACATAGCCTACCACGGCCCACAGATACGCCGAGGGACATCGTCAGCTTCGCGTGCAAAGTGAAGAACAGCATAGCGACACTTCGGGCCTTGAAGTTAGAACACTATCTCTACAACCCAGTGCTAGTCAAGGCCATCACAGAAAAGCTCACTCCGTCGCTGCGCTACAGATGGTTCGACTTCGCACGCGAACGCCCCACCGGAGAACCCGATCTGCTATCCCTGTTCGAGTTCGTCAAGAGTGAGTCCCTGACCTGCGGCCGCTTTGCCGACCCACCGAGTATCGGCGGCGCCCTACAGCCACAGCAACAGCATCGCGCCGCACCACGCAACAGACAGCAACACTCCTACTATCAGGGTGAGTGCAGTGAAAATAGAAAGAAAAGTGACAGTGATAAACAGTGCCCGGTTTGCAGCGAGACGAGCCATAACACAGCGATTAAGTGCGATAAGTTCAAACGCGAGAATAGTGATGAGCGGTGGAACCTAGCCAAACGTCACAGGTTATGTTTTCGCTGCCTTGGATATAGAACAGGGAAGCACGAATGCAAACCGGTCAACTGCAACGTAAACGGATGCAAACGTACGCATCACTCTTTGTTGCATTTCACCGCGGCGCGTGAGACAGAGACGGAGATAGTTGCCGTTTCGACAGGCGAGACCGAGACGCAGACCGTCGCTACAGCTCGCACAAATAGACAGACGAGGAGCTATTTAAAAATACTCCCGATAACAGTTATCGGTCCGAAGAAGACGGAACAAACTTACGCACTCCTAGATGACGGATCAACGGTGACGCTAGTAGATGAAGAGCTAGCGCGACGCGTGGGCGCAAGAGGACCGGTTGAACCGCTGAGTATAGATGCGATAGCCGGCTCCTTATCAAGCACCCACTCGCGAAGAGTCACACTACAGCTGCGCGGCCAGGAACAGGAATTTCGAATGCAGGGAAGAACAGTCAAAAACTTAAAGTTAGCCGCGCAGACAATTAGTGAACACGATCTAGCCAAAGCGCGTCATCTAAGAGACCTCGAAATAGTGAAATATAGTGATGCCCGGCCTACCATACTGATAGGCCAGGACAATTGGGAGCTGCTTATCGCCGAAGAGGTTCGCCGCGGGCCTTCTAACCTGCCGGTGGCCTCGAAGACACCGCTCGGGTGGGTGCTCCACGGCTCATCCACTAGAAGCCTAGGGCATGTCGTCCACCACCTCTACCGTTCTACAGAAACCGAAGATCGCATAGATGAAGCAGTCAAAAAGCACTTCGCTATGGAGTCTCTCGGAGTGACACCTCGACCAACGCGCGCCGACCCCGACGAGCGCGCACTCCGCATACTTCGAGAAAATACAGTAAAACTTTCTGAAGGAGGCTACAGCACTGCGCTCCTATGGAAAACAGATAAAGTTAGCCTGCCTAACAACTACGACCAGGCAGTATTAAGACTACACAGTACAGAAAGAAAAATAGATAGGAATACAGACCTCAGGCTGGCTTACGAAAAACAGATGAAGCAGCTAATAGAAAAAGGCTACGCCGAGGAAGCAACCACAGAAATAACCGAGAACAAGACCTGGTACCTGCCGCACTTCCCTGTTCTACATCCAGCGAAGCCAGGCAAGGTACGCCCTGTATTTGACGCAGCTGCCCGTACCAAAGGAGTTGCCCTCAACGACCTTCTCTTATCAGGGCCAGACCTGCTACAGTCCTTGCCCGGAGTGCTCATGCGCTTCAGGCAGTACACCATCGCCGTGGCAGCGGACATCCAGGAGATGTTTCTGCGTATACAGATAAACTCCGAAGACAGAGACGCGCTCCGGTTCCTCTGGCGACCACACCGGCGGGAGGGACCGCCGACCGAGTACCGTATGAAATCCGTTATCTTCGGAGCAGCCAGTTCACCGTGCACGGCGCTGTACGTGAAGAATCACAACGCTGAGCTACATAGAAGCAAGTATCCGAACGCCGCCAACGCCATCATCCACAACCATTATATGGATGACTACCTGCAGAGCTTCAGGTCTACAGAAGAAGCCCTACAGATCAGTACAGAAGTCAGGGAAATTCACAAGGAAGCCAACTTCCACCTTTGCAAGTGGACGTCCAACAGCATAGAAGTGTTAAAACACCACCGAGCCGAGCCAGTGTCCGACAGGGACGTCACACTTGAAGACACAGAGGAAAAGGTTCTGGGTCTGACCTGGAAGCCTGACCTAGACACCCTGGGCTTCAATTTAAACTTTGCCCGAGTGCCAAAGAATAGCATTGACACAGCAGCACAGACTCCGACGAAAAGAGAGGCCCTACGCACGGTCATGTCTCTCTTTGATCCGCTTGGCCTTGCTTCCCCAGTCACAGTGCAAGCCAAACAAATACTACAGGAGGCGTGGCGCCTTGGCATTGGATGGGACGACCACCTGCCGCCACCCCTCGCCGCCCAGTGGACAGACTGGCTGCAGCACCTCACCGAGCTACGCAGCATCAATCTACCGCGTTGCCATCCCAACTACGGTAGCGCGGTACGCCGTGAGCTGCACACCTTCGTGGACGCTAGCGAAAAGGCCTACGCCGCTGCCGTCTATTGGAGGACACAGACCGAGGACGGGCAGGTGCAGGTGACGCTTGCCACCGCCCGTGCTCGAGTAGCGCCGTTGAAACTCGCCTCCATCCCGAGGCTCGAGCTGCAAGCTGCCGTGCTAGGCTGCCGCCTAGCCCGCACGGCCACAGAAGAGTACGAACTGAAGCCAGATCAGAAGTATTTTTGGAGCGACTCCAAGACCGTGCTCGCCTGGCTGCGCGCCGGTCCCCGCTCCTTCAAACCCTTCGTCGCGCACCGTGTCGCCGAAATAGAAGAAGAAACGCAGGCCAAGGAATGGCGCTGGGTACCTACAAAACACAACGTTGCTGACGACGCTACGAGAGGAGTCCCAGAAGCCTTCTCACAGACACACAGGTGGTACACGGGACCAGATTTCCTGTACCAGTCGCCGGAGGAATGGCCTACAGAAAATATAGAAATAGTCACCAACACAGGCGAGGAGAAACAGAAAGTGCACGTTGCCACAGAAACGTACATACCCACAGTTGCAGAAGCCCTCCCCGCGGTGAACAGATTTTCGTCGTGGTTGCGACTCATACGTACCACCGCACGCGTTCTTCAAGCAAAAGATGCGTTCCGCCTACTCATAAATAGGCCACGCCCAACGACAGATAGCGTGCACTACAAACGCACAGCTAAGAACGAAGAGACCGACCCGACTTGGCGCCGCGTATCGCAGAAAGCTACGAAACATACAAGTAAGACGGCGCTCAAGACGGAAGACAGATATCTGCCACTGAGCGCAGATTATATAATAGAAGCTGAACAGCTTTGGGTACGAGCAACACAGGAACAAGCGTTCGCAACAGATATTACAGCGCTACGTACTCACAGTAAAATAGACCGAGACAGCAGACTTCGCCAACTCTCAATAGAGTTTGACTCGACGGACTCGATTTTAAAGCTAAAATCGAGAATACAGGCCACAGAACACGTCACAGAGGAACAGAAGCGCCCGGCTGTGTTAGATGGCGATCACCCGTATACACGCCTATACATGGCCTGGGTACACAGAAAATTACATCATGGCGGGACCGAGATAGTACTCAATGAGCTTCGACAACGCTTCTGGGTACTACGCGCTCGACCTACAGTACGCAGCGTTGTAAAGCGCTGCCAGCCCTGCCGACTCCGCCGTGCCACAGCCTCCGTGCCTCCAACCGGTGACCTACCTCCGTGTCGCCTGGCGCACCACCAGCGGCCTTTTACGTTCACTGGGCTCGACTACTTCGGACCCGTGAGCGTGACCGTCGGCCGCCAACATCAGAAGCGCTATATAGCGTTGTTCACGTGCCTGACTACGCGGGCCGTGCATCTAGAGATAGCCTCGTCGCTATCAACCGACTCCGCCATCCTCGCGTTGCGTCGCATGATGGCGCGCCGAGGCCAACCGACAGAAATGTGGTCTGACAACGGGACCAACCTTCGCGGCGCTGACGCCGAACTACAGAGAGCCGCCCTTGAAGCCAGTCAAGAGGAAGCGGCCAACCACTCCGTGAGGTGGCGCTACATAACGCCAGCCGCTCCGTTCATGGGAGGCGCATGGGAGCGTCTCGTGCGCTCCGTAAAGACAGCGCTGGCCACAGTACTCCGGGAGCACCACCCCCACGAAGAGACTCTCGCCACGCTACTCTGCGAGGCGGAGTATACAGTCAACAGCCGGCCACTGACACACGTGTCGGTGGATTCCGAAGACGACGAGGCCTTGACCCCCAACCACTTCCTCATCGGGGGGTCAGGCCGTCTCCAACAGCCCGGAAGCTTCACAGAAGCCGACGTTGCACACCGTCAGCACTGGAGGCGGGCCCAACGCCTAGCCGACCAGTTCTGGGCTCGCTGGGTCCGTGAGTATTTGCCGGAACTTCAAAACCGGCGGGAGCCCCACGGGCACGGCCCTCCTTTGCGCGTCGGCGACCTCGTGCTTATCGCCGACCCTAACCTGCCGAGGAACGTTTGGCCTCGCGGGCGGGTCACCACCGTCTACCCCGGGCAAGATGGCGTCGTGAGAACTGCCGACGTGACCACACGCACCGGGACTCTGCGTCGACCTACGAAAAAGCTTATAGTGCTACCTACTTCGTGCTCCGAAACCGACCGTCGTGCACCGGAAGTGTAGCTACGAGTCAACCTGCGCTACACGGCGGGAGAAATGTACACGACGGCCGAAACAACAGTTAGAATAAGTAATTATAGGATAGTTCATAGGAAAAAGAAAGCAACGGGCCTGGGCTTAAAAATGTAAAGACCGGCCCTAAAACAGTAAAGCAATTGTGTAATAGATATAGACAGTTAGGATTGTCTTGTTTCTTATAGAAAGCAGCGGGACCGCCTTTAGGCTACAATGGCATTGCACATTTATTGCAGGCGACGGCCGTGGGAATACTAAATAGATAGTTAAAAGTTACAGTAAAAAGGATCATGAAAGGATCCCGAAATCGTGTGCCGTTAGACACAGCTGCAGTCATTACGGTAAACAGAAAGAAATAGCAAATGCCGCATATAAGCAGTTTAGTCACAATAATGCCATGTTGATATTTTGTATGTAAAATAGCATGTTCATACAGTATAACGTTGTGTATTATAGTCTAATAGTAAAATCTGCATTAAAGCTCTTATAGTTACAAGTTAATCGTAAACAGTTTGATAGCAAACTTTATTAGCTTCAGTTTAGTATAGTTTAGGCAGCAAAATCTGCGATAAGTAATTGCGAGTCTTATAGATGCAGCGTATAGTTTAATAGCTGAATCTCGAAATCTCGAATAGATAAATTACCTTGTTAACAGATATAGTTAATCGTTTTTATAGCAAAATTCCGTGTTAGCAAATAGTCTCATAGCTTTAGTGTTTTGTGTATGTATAGCATCAATTAATAGCCATTTTATAGTAATTTTGTAATAGTGTATGTGTTGATTTTCAATAAAGAACAAAATAGGTACACTTCACACGGTTAGGGTGGCCAGGCAATATCGGCTCTTATTACCGTATTACCTGCGCCCATGGATAGGGCCAACAATAGGAAGGGTCTCGCTCCCAGACGGCGTGGGTGAGACACCGTTATCCCGTTACACAGTTAGTATAAATACAGCACTTGTTCTCAGTACAGACACACTTCGACCTCAGCTTTCACCGACTACGCATAATAGTAGACCGCCGCATTTATCATCGAAATTCTGGAGTTTTCTTCGGAGGAGCCTCACCGAACCCACATCGATACAGTCCACTCATCGCAGCACAGAACAACAGCAACAGACGACCACACCGATACGGATACGACGCCCCGAGAACCCAAAATAGAAACGGTTCAGCGCGTCCCGTACAGATCGATTCTACGAATCATTCGTAATTTAATTTATTCATCCTTTACATAATATCACAATGACTATGATATCTAAACGTTTAAATAAATGTCGAAGACAAGATCATGAAAGTCAATCGGTGATCTAGATTTCACCACAAACGATATATGTATAATGGCGGTCAAAAACGTGATCCTTGCGGAACGCCACACGTGTTTTAACTAGTACGTAATACCCTTGACCCTTGCGTGAGTCAGATACGCAAGTAGCCATAGCGGGCACAAGCCTCAACGCCGTGTGTTAAAAAGGAAAACGTATCCCTATAAGAAGAGGCAGACGCGTGATGCACATTATCAAATGCCTTTGTCAAGTCCGTTGAATAGACTTCAATAGACAATTGATGTCGCGTGTGGCTGGGATCATCCGAGAGCAAATGTAATAACATCGCGCAAAGTTTGCTGTAATTATTTAATGACATGTAATCATTTTATTGCGTACACGTTTTTTATGTACAGCTTTGACATCCTTATGCATAATAGTTTCTATGAATTCATTGACATTATGACCTGCCTACAGTTTATGTTACTGGGAACGAAGATTGATGTAGAATTGTAGGATTCAATACAGCTTCATAACAATTTTATTTATATTGTAGTAAATAGGTCTGTTTAAACAGCCTTTTTGTTTCTTTGTTCTATTTCTTTAGAATAAATAATTGTTTAAAAGGAAAACAAGTCCTGTCGGAAATTTCCAGAGCCTTTTCGGACGAAGGCCAAACTATGCGACTTCCTTCTTGCTAAATAGTCACTCCTCAAATAGACGGCTGCAATGCCAATGATGATCGCTTATCTTAGCTTAGCTCAAGTTTGTCTAAATCAACACGGAATATTGTAGGAAGCTGTTTTATCAAAATAAAACCCATGCTTTGCCGGTGGCAGATAGTGTATTTATAATACGCTTTTGTCGCTAATCATAACATGGTGTAAAAATGCGTTCACTCGTACCTCATACATTAGTTATGGTATCATACATTAGTTATGAAGCACGAAATCAACCCCTTTTTCAAATCAATCTCATATCCAAAGTAGTTTTGCAGTGTTGCTATTAAGTTTATCTCATCTTTGGTACTTTTATTTTTATTGATCGTTTTTTCGTCAACCTAGAGTCGCACTGCCAATAAAATAAATACGAGTCACATGAACAGGTTTTTATAATGTATTAAAATAGATCATTGAATTAAAAGTTGTCCATTAACTGACCTGACTGAATGTTAAGCACTTATACTCAAATCATAGATTGCAACAAGGTGAAGTGTGCATTCATATTGTAATTTCGTAAGTGTGGATGGAAACTTTTGGCCGCGAGTCATGGTCACAATGACAATGATCTCATCAAAATGTTTATTGTCAGACCAAGTCAAAATGTATATAATTATTAAATTAACTGCAAGTGTACTTCGACAGCAACCAAAATTATGAATAACCGGTTGAAAAGTTCACTTACCATCTCGGAAGTAAAAGGTGTTAAAGCAACTGAACTTGGCCTTAATTTGGAACTTTCCAATGCTTCTTTAAAACTTTTATATCAACATCATCTCGAACAGTTGCGAGCATAATTCGACAGAGTAGCGTAGTCATTATCTTTGCTACAGGAAGTGATTAAACTGGACGGTAAATGAATTGACGTATGTGGAAGTGTTTATTTACAGATTGTATATTCTGTGTAAGATGTTAAACATGAACAAGTTCAGTTCAAAAGCGAAATTGTATTATTAGCTGATGGATCGATGGATGACTGTTGGAGCTAGATGCGTGCACTTGATAGTCAGTGAGAAAGTGGGTTTATAGAAAATGAGACTAGTACTTTTAGTTATTACAGTTAGAAAATATAATATATCAGTAGAAACTGCTATGACTACTAGAATTTCTTCAAAGTTAGTTTTTAGTTCCATTCTATAAATATTAGTAATATAAAACTCATTGCCAATGATTATACAGGTATTTAAGTTAAACAGTCCAATAAATAAATAAGCGGATAACCATTCATTCAGAAATACAAAAGTAACAGCTGCAACGCAAATGTTGCAAAAAGTAGGCTTAATAAAAGTAGGCAGTATTATGCTAAATTAAAGACAATAACCTAATTTTAATATTTTGTCAATACAAACAAGCACACGAAACGTGACACTGAAATATCGATTCAGTGTTTACCGATCTTAACGATGCGATATGACGTTTGCCTTGACCCGCATGGCTGTTGTTAAACACGTAAATTAATCTATTTTTAGTATTAATTCTCTACAATTGTGTCAGTAGTTGGTTGAAATAAGAAAGCCATTTCTCCGCCAGCGAAGAGGTTGATTATGGGGTTTGTGACACGCTCCACATAGAGTGCAATCTATGGTAATTACGTTAAATGGCACATTTATATGACGAATATCACCGTTAGACATAAAGTGCACGACATTGATGATAGATAATATGTTGCATGTATGTACCAGAATAATAATACATTTCCCTCTTGTTATGAGGCTACTAACTTCGAAGGATTGTATAGAAATTACTGACTACACAATTTTAAAGAAGGCTCAACAATAGACGGAAAATTTAATAAAAATCGAGTAACTGATAAATCTTAAAACAAAGGAAAGCAAACGAAACAAGCATTAGTAGTTTGCAGTATTTTTAAACCTCCAAACTATAAGTAGTTTAACAATCTATGATTACCATTATCATAAACTTGATAATCGTTTGCATAAGAATTCTACGAATAAAAGCGAATATAGAATTAATAACTGTGTAACGTTGCCCTTGACTTTTACAAGTGTTCTGCATAGATACCAAAACCATAATGTATGTTAATTTATGTGCTGGGTCGATACACAGATTATTATCATTATCATTAAGTTGCGTCAAAAACGATGTTACAACATCAACAAGAATATAATATCAACATGGAATCTGAAAAATTTAAAACGGTTGTTTTAAAAAAACTAGGCACTTCGAATTTGTTCGCACAAAGTCTAATCGTAGAAACGTTAAATTTCTCATCCTGATTATTGTGGAAGCTTTGTTTCCCAATTCATTTAAATTGGTTTACTGGTGAATGCGTTACATAAAAAGTTAAATAGTAACCATTTTTACTTTACTACTTAAAACATAATATTAGTGTCGTTTGTCTCGAAAATAAAATGTTTATTCTTACTGACTTAAGGATATTAGATTAATAACAATGTATATTCTAGCTTGTACGCACATAAAGTTGTAAATAGTTAAAGAGGCATTGACAATAGTGACTGAGATTGTTCCGCAGCTTCTTCTCAGCACAAGCCCACAAGTGTCCCGAAGCTGTGGTAGGGTCTATGTTGGGACGTGTACCTATAAGTGGCCTCAGTTCCCCAGGGTCTATATGAAAAAGTAAACGATTTTCATGACTTTTCTTATGTTCAAATGTCTAGTCACTCCCCCAAGTGAGCCCAGCATCGAAAAATTTTAACCCAAACTATACTTATTTTGAGTAGCCACAAAATGTCTAATCAGAAACGTCACTTTTTACATCATGTTCACGATTTTCTCATAAAAATGCCGTAAATCCTATGACTTTATTACTCGCGTTACGGTTGTATGGATTTGTTTATTGAATTTGAACTATTCTGGTTTTCTACGATGTATTTTTGTAGAATTGCATACGTTCTGCGCTGAGTTCGCCACCTACAAAATTGTGGAAGATTCTAGATGTTTTAAAATAATGATTTTTCTAGAAAATAATAGGTTCAAGGTTCATGAGAATAATCGACGCACTTATCTGAAATATGGCTTCATCAGTTTGGTTAAACAGTCATAGGGCTATTTAAAAAACACATCTGGACTGTTTTTTCGTTTTTTTTTTAATTTTTGGCCTTGCACGGTTTCTAATACTTAGTATATCGCTAAAGCTAGCAAATTCTCTCTCCTCAACTTATCACAGCCAGAGACTCCAGTTTGCTGGAGACTGCCTGGAGACCTTTCCAGAATACTGGAAATGGATTGTAATTCTAAGTTTAGATAGATCTTTGAGCGTTTTATATCCCGAATATAATTTCCAATATTTTTCACGCGCATTGTGTTTATTTTCAGACTTAACAAGTACCTTTAGCAATGTTGTGCTATTATTTTCATAACTAAAAACTTAATAAGCATCATTCATTTCAAAATTATTGCCGACATCTATCTCTAGTATCAATAAAATATTGCAGATAACAATAACAGATAGTAAAATTACTGTAAAGTATTGCATCATGATAAAACTACAAGTTCAGTTACCTGCAAACTCGTTCCTAGTCACTTTCTCGCCATTTTGTTATAAAATACAAACTTCCGTGTGTAGCTAGGCTTGTATGGAATCCGGTCTGTCACTTAAAGACAGTATCCTACTTATAATATATCATATGATATACAGGGTGTCCGTAAGTAGTGGTTCAGCTAAAAACCATATAATGATAATTTTCATTTTAATTAATTAATGATGACTGAAATTATTTGGTGATTGGGTTAATCCGTAGTTTAAGTTTTATCTGGTAACGTTTTCACGACATTTAATCATTTTATTTTTGATCTGTGAGCTTTTATTATGATTCTGAGAGAGGTGAAATATTAAGCATTTTTTTTTCAAAAATATGCCTCCCTTGCCAATGTATTTTTTTTTCCACCCGGAACGTAGCACTATTATAGTATTTTGTAATCTGCATTAAATGTAGAAGTTTTTAAGCTGTTGGGCACAAACTGTCCAGTATACTTTTTTTTCAACACAGGTCTTTAAACTTTTGAGTAAAATCAAAATATTGTCATTTTCTGACTAAAGTATTGAACTTATTGATGAAAAAATATTTTAGCTACATAGTTCAACTATACAAATATTATAATAATTCAGAAAAACATTAAATTTCTCTATATTCAAATAATGGTGAGTGCGAAAGTGAAGTAAGTCGATTTTTTTGAAAAAATATAAATTATTGAATAACTCTTAAACCATGAGACTTTTAAATTTAATTTAATTTAATCATTTATTTCAGGCAACTTAGGCCCATACAATAAATACCTTAAAGACTAACATACATACAATAACAACATTAAAAATATTAAAATAAATTTTCTTTTCTTAACCCATGTTGGCCTATTCTGAAAGATCATGACCTCATCCATCTACGGTTTTCGGCTGAACCACTACTTACGGGACACCCTGTATATGTATGTTTGTTACTCCTACACGCAAGAACTACGCGATGGATTTTGTTTGATGAAACTTTACAATAATATTTATACATCAGAAATTAATTAAGCTATAATTGCACAGCTATAAATCGATATTTACGCTGAAAAACTGCAGTTTTAGTATTTAAAAATTGCATGTTATGCTATCTATTAGTATATAAACATTGCATGTTATGCTATCTCTCCTTTTTAAAGTCGTTAACAATACAAACGAACAAATAGCAATCACTACAGAAGTGCTGTGATGTGATTGGTAAATAAATACCAACAGGATACGTACCGTGTCGGGTAATATCGTGTATGCGGAGCCCTAAAAGGACTCTATTGGTCGTCATATGCTGGTTTATACGTTGTTGGTGACCCACTAACTCTTGAGATTTCGACACGAATCAAACTTTAAGCCCATAATAAATATGTATGTATAAAGACCAAAAGTCGCCTTCCTTCCTTTCTATAGGCCTTGAGTTCCGTTCAGTGACTTGAGTGGAACTACCAAATACCAAGTATTAAGTACGACTCAATCAAATGACACGAGACATTTGGTCACAACCTTGTTTGGGAGACCCAAATAACTTATCTATATTCTTCTAAACTTGTTTGAGAAATCATGATGACCGAAATACCAAAAATAAATCTATTTTATAATTATTTATATTCTTTAGATATTGTACATACATACAAAGGAAGTAATAATGGCGAATATAATGCTGGTCAGAAAGTAAATACATGGCCCAGATAAAGAAAGGTAAATGTCGCGTCATACCAAGAGATCAAGAAGATGACATGGTTTATTATAATATGGAGGATGGAGAAAAATCTACCATAGCTCCTAAATTAAGAAAAAAAATGACATCAATGTCATTGGCAGTAGTGTTTTTGAAACGAATTAGTCTGTGATTTACTTAGTCATAAAAAAGATTTAACAAACTAGAAACAAATAGACTCATTAAATGTTTATGAGAAGCATGACTCTGCAAATATTAAATAACTTCGTCATAAGGACTCATGAAAATAATTAACAACAATAAATGCCCACTTTTAGATTCAATAATAAGGTCATGTTTACCAATGCTGCAAAAACGTTTCTTAGACCCGAAAAAGGCGAATTTCACAAAACTTGATTGGTAGAGAAAGCAACGACACAGTTATGCCCTTACGAAAATAATTGAGCCACGGGGCTTAAATACTTTCTCTTCTGTCTCACACTCGGGCCAATGCCATTGAGTATACAGGGTGACTTTGTAAACATTGGCAATATTTTAAACTGAGAACCTCCTCATGATTCATAGTCCCTTCCACATATTAAAATGAAAATCAATTGATATAAAGTATCATATGATGAAACTGAGAAAAATCCTATCAAACACTTTAGAAATGATCATTGCTTCAAATTAAACATTAAAATTCATTGCTACAGTTAAAGACTTTGTTTAAGATTTTAAAATTTACTAATAATAATATGTAAACGTATCAAAAAAATACTCCGCCTAAACGGAAATCGGTGTGATACTGTACGAATGTGATACTGATGAAAGCATCACTGGATAATGAATGAATCATACGAATGTGACGAACTCATAAAAGGTTTATTCTAGGTATAAAATCCAGGTCACGGACATTGCTTTTAGGGCTCGGGTTTCTGATTCCTTTTTACTAATAAATTAAATGACTAAATACACCCTTAGCGTTCCGATACCTTACTATAGATAAACCGCTTCATTGAGACTTCGCCTGCGGGGTACAGGGGCGTAGGGGGAGACGATAGCGGGTCGCGCAAGGGGAGCGGGTGGCGCGGAAACACCCGCCCGCGCCGCTCGCTAACCACGCTCTCGTCTCCCCCCGCACTCCTTTGCCCCGCAGGCGAGGTCTCAATTTAGCGGTATTCAGTGGGGCTACCTATAATAGTTATTATTAGCGCATGAAATTTCATAATTTTATAAAAAAACTATAGTATAAGTTCAATTAGAGGTAATAAACAAGTACGTACCTACATAGTAGGAACAAACAAAGTAGGTAATCATATTTTAATTACTGTATCTAGATTTATTGAGGTCTTAAAAACACGCTACATTTTAATTGGCCATATAAAATTATATGCTATTTTAATACTCCTTTGTTTACTCAAACTGCATAAATAACCCACATTGAATTCCTTAGGGCTTTTTTAACCATCAACAAAAAAGCTCTAACCAACGAATAGTTCAAATATGGAACGACATTTCTTATGAAGTATTGGACGATAACGCTAATGGCAACCTATGCAAACAATGTGAAAAAAGCCTTAAGGATATCAAAAAGTAATTTTACTAACTAGCATTTCTCAGAAAAAAGGCAATTTAGGCGACAATAGGCCATTCTCGACGTGCACAAGCAAAATAACTTCCACACAATAAAATATTGACCCAGTTCGCCGCCATCTCAAACCTTCTGAGCAGTCATTATTATAATTCCTGCGGTTGAGGCTGTGGCTTCATGATCAGCGGAGCGATTAGCGGCAAACAATAATAAAGCATTAAGCCATTCCAGTTTGTTGAACTTTCATGGGTCCCGTTCAAAATAGACAAAACCGAAAGGACTAGCATTGGGTATGAAAGAAATTCTACATTTATAGATACTATCTATTTAGGTTATGCAGGAGAAAATCTCTGCCAATTAAAATATTTTACAAAAAATACCTGGATAATATGCCCGACATATTTTTAACCATAACAAATGAAACTATACTACCTACTCAGGGGGCGTATTGCGATCTAATCGATCCGTTGATTCCGAGGCAGTTCAATTCCCACTCAGTGTAAACGAATATTATCAATATAAATAAATATATTTATATTGCGCCAGACAACACACCAATTGTCTGGTTTCGCGGTAAGGATTTTTTTGTTAAATTATAGTAATATTATCAATATAATACGAAATTGCAATAAGAATTGCTTATTTGACAGTAAAACCTGCATCGCCATACGCACGCAACCAGGAGAAGATGGGTTATGAAAACAAATTGAGCGTTCTATTTATTATGCTGTTATTATCTAATACTCAATCAGGTGCCTCATCGCGGACCAATAACGTATTTATTCCGAACTACTTACTTAATTACATGATAACCTTTAGTAGGCAATATGATGTTAATGTATGTATTACGCGCACGCGCACATTAGATTCATTATTGTGACTATATTAAGTAGTATTTTTTTTCAACTAGCATTTAGAGGTTTTAAAAGGACGGACGAAACTTTTAAAGAATAAATAATTTCTAACTGCTGGTTAAGATGAAAGATAGCACCTCACATTATTAATAATAAATAAGCCTGAGAAAAAAAAAGCAGTTTGTTACAAACAAAGCAACCATCTCGAATACTTATACATCAAATCTTTATCGTCACCATCGAGTGTTTAAAATTCTGTTGGGATTCAAAACGTTTCGTGAAACGATTTAAATTCCTTAACTTAATGCATTGTCGTCACTAACGAAATCATTGACACTTTGGCATTTCTGGACAGGTCATAAATAACTTTTTTGCACGGACACAATGACATTTAACACATAACTTGCTAGAATAAAATTATGCGATTCCAAGGTTTTCATATTCCGACGCCACCCAAATTGTATTAGCATGCGGTGGACATGCACGATTAATCGTTCAACGATTGACAGAAAACTTTAACGAATGTCAGTATCCGATCAGTTAGACGTAGGATAAATCGCCTAAAGAATATATTAGCATGGATTAATTGAATTGGTAATGTTAACGATCAAAAGACGGATGCCGCTCTAATCATGTTACAAATATTGATTGAGAAACTCGGTATGATCCTTCGACATTTAAAGTAAGTCAAACGTAGGACAAAACTATTAACAATTAGTGTAGTTCTGCATGACATCATGAATAATATTAATGATGATAATATTGATCATGATTATATTCGATTAATGTTTTTTTTTAACATTTCTGTCCCCCTTATTACTCAGACTAATAAGATGGTAATAGGTTAATACGATCAATTACAAAAAGTATAAATCCATTTTTGAATGCTACCATTATGTCAAGCTATTTAATTAAACTATGTACTGTACACATGTTTAAGTAAATAAATACATCTTATCTTATCTTAACTTCGTCGAATAATATCTTATACAGTTCTAATCCTGGTACTGAGTTTTTGGAATAAGTACCTTCTTATCCCAACCAGTCCAAGTACCCCATGTTTCATTTACGAAAAAAGTACCTCATCGTGGCGATAGGTTGGACACAACGGTGTTTTGCATTTGTTATTAACATTTTGTGCATTTTGATGCATAGAAATAAACAATTTGATTGTTAACCCCCTACTCTACCACCCAAGCCGCGTCCCGTTTACGCAAACCGCAAAGACCCATCTCCGTTGTTTTGTTAACTCTGCACAATGCATAATAACGAAAATGGTCGCGTGCCCTGCGCATACGCAAATAATCGTTATTTCGCCAAATTGCCTTTTTAGCTACTTATGGCTCATCATCATTATTATCAGCCACAGAGGGGTAACTACTCACTAAATTAACTGATTAATCGTTATTATATCGCAGTTGGCCGGCCTGTCATGAGATTATGGCCGTAGTACGAATTAACTGGCCCTGGACATTCGTTATTTCTTTCTACCCAATTATTGTGCTATTACCTAGTAACACTATTATAATGGTAAGTAATGGTTATTAATTTACAATAAATAAATATTTCATGAAGCAACAAATTCCACCATAATATCAATTTATTATAATATTCAAACTAAACAACTATTACATTTTTGCGAATTTGACATTGCTCGCTGACATTTAACCCGTTGACTGCTCAAAAAAATGACGAACACTATATAAAATGTCAAAATTGTTATCAGCGACATTGGGGCCAATGCATCGCGGGGTGGCTGTGAGCAAAATAAGTGTTAAAACTCATTACGAATAATTAAATATGAAGTATATAATAACATTGTATGTTATGTGATATGATATTGCGCCAGAACGACCTTGGCTTGGCCTTCGCACCGGACACAGTAAAATAATAATATGCATTTTCGTAACCAACGTCCGATTCTGTTTCGAAATATACAGGTCTCGTACGCTTTAATCTTCAGTGGAATTAATATGACAAGTTCACGCGACTCGAAAAACTTGATTCGAAGGTTAATTTTACTTCAACACACTTGTAAATACTAATCAAAGAAAATTTATCTGCCTATGAGAATGTATTTGGTAAATGGTGTTTACTTACACACTGTTCTGGTAATGCAACGTTTGCAAAATTCCACAATTTAAGAGTTTTGACATTTGGTCACATGCCGGCTATCGGCAAGACATGTTGATACTTCAGCTGAACAACACCAGTTATGTACATGACTACACATGTTTTGAGTAAATAAATGCATCTTATCTTATCTTATCTTATCAAATAATGCAATGAATCCATATCATCATCATCATAATAAAATATATTTATAAATTTATTTTAAGTATTGAAAGGAAGCGATTCGGCGGCTGTAACGCCCACGGCCTTGAAGCTTTTGCGCAATATGACACAAGCTGAATCCTTTCCATAAGCCACACAACTCCCATATGATGGGTTAAGGATGTCATAATATTACATACATAAAGAAGGATGGAAAAAGGAAATGGCGGCAGGATACGTACGCGTAGCAGTTTACTATATTTCAATGTAACAAGCATGCGCGAACTACGACGAACAGCCCTCTAGCGTGAATGAAAATTACTATGAACAGTAGTCATGTTTGATGGCCTCTCACCTTTCGATATGATGACTCTTTCACACCTTTTCTCAATTCAGTGGATTTTATCAAGAGCGTGTATCAACACGACTATAAAAAAAATATGAGAAACAGAGAAAGTAAAGGTAAACCATTTCACAAATACATCGGAATAAAATACTGGCTCATATAAACCAAGACAAATCATAAAATGTATGGTATGATGTATTAAATCGCTTTAAATATTTTACATGTTTTGAAATAACGCCAAACTTTAGAAAATAAAGATACCTACACTGTTTGGCTTTCTCCCAACATAAAGTGTTTCTTGCTTTATTTACTAGAGAAAATTTAATATTCTGGATGGAAAGGGCATGAAAATCGCGGGTTAAAAACAAAAACATCAGATACCAAAGAATAATAAATGATATTGCTGAAGAATATCATAGCTTTACCCAAACTTGACCTGACGGAAGCATAACTTAAAACACTATATAAAAAACATAGAATCTTCTGGTATATGACAATATTGTAAGGTTAAATCGTCTTCAAGAGAAGTAGGAAATCTAAAATACATGAATATTGATGGGTTTTTTAATGGACAGGAACTTAAATCTATTTTAGTCTATAAATAAATAACAATAACAAAAAAATGGGTATTTATCTGATCCGAAAGGTCACTTACCTTTCGGATCGTTTATTCGGATAGTATTGTATTCCTGCATAAAATAATTTTGTATTTATATCATTCCTATTCAACATTCTGTAAACTTCCTAACACGTTTAAGAAAAAATGTATTACTATAGAAAAAAAAGCAACATTACTTTAACAACATCAAAATTTGAAGGAGCATTTTGAAGTTCTTAAAGATTTTTTTTATTACATTATTTTTTTCATTGTGTTGTCCATTGACAGTTAATGCCACACACAATTTTTGACATGTTTTTAAATAATATCAACTTCAATACGGTAGGAAGTGGTAAGCTGCCGAACTGCCAAAACAGGCCACGATCAACTTTCTCTGATGGCGTAGAAAGTCCACAGACAGACCGACGGACTAATCACACTAAATGCCCATTTGTTGTATGGATACTTTCACTTTGCACTGGGAACTTTGTTTCAGGATACGTGTGTTAGCATAGCGAGCCTTAGATGGGTCTATTTATCGTTCATCACGGCAATTAATAAATGACAAACGCCTTTATACTATTAAAAAAGGTTTTTACTTACTTTAATGTACTCATTTGTTTTTAAAAATATGGGGAAGCATGTAGTTTATAAAAAAAATATATTTTATCGACGCGATAAACGGTCTCGAAAGTTCCGTAACAGAAAATATATGAGGACGAACTTGGAAAATTCCAAATTAACTAAATTGTAAACAAATAGCCGCGATACTAAAATTATTTTGTCCGCATTTACTTCACTCACAATACAGAAGTTATCTAATTTCAAAGACTACAAGCAATAATAAATCATGAACTGCTATCACTGTCCCCAATTCTTATTCACTAATAAATTTCATTTCATTTCAATTCATTGAAACCAATAATATTACTTAAGTTTATATTGTTTTGGTTACAATAAACATATTTTACTGTTTCGCCATCTACCTACAATATTTTTCAGCGCTTAAAAAAATAGAACCTATACCTTCTGATTTTGTGAGAATATTTTTGTATTTTTTTTTCTATTACACCTGAGCGGGAAAATTCTTTGACGACAAAACTATATTCTAGTTTTGTCGTCAAAGAAGAAAGGAAAATGACCTATTTCGACCAAATGATTAATTCAGACAAAGATTATTATCAATCAAGCTTTGTAAGGTCACACCAGCACTTCATTATTTACGCATTGGTACAGTGCGTGGTTTAACTGAAAGCGAGGAAGTATTTTGTAACATTGTAAGGGCCATGTTCGACCAAAGTAGAGAAGTTCTTTAGGCAACCGAATAATACAACTCTACGGACACCTTATGTCTCCTTATTTCCAATAATGACATAGATACTACGTGGCAGAAATGTCCCTTATTATTTATTTTTTATTTATTTATTTAAAGACTTTATTGCACAAATTAAGTGTACAAAGGTGGACTGAATGCTAAAAGCATTCTCTGCCAGTCAAACCTTTAGGTCATGCAGAAAGATAGGTGTGATTTAGTCAGGTTTTGTGTATTTTGATAGATGGAAGACGCATATAGTAAAGTAAAAAAATATAAATACATGTTATACGATGTATCATGTGAGTCGTGTGGTCTTTTAGCGATGTGGTGTGGTATTAATATTCTGACGTAAGTCCAAAAGAAAAAATAAAGACTATAAGCGTGGGTGTGTCGTGGAGCTCTTGTTAAGGAATTAAAGGAGTTAAATAAAGACTTGACATCGGCCTGACTTATTTGTCTATTTCTAACAGCGCTTTTCACAAGCGGCTTTTTATATTTGGTAAAACCACTCTACGCTAAAGACCTTAGCCTTACCACAACAACCAATTCATAAAATTGACAGAAACCAATAATTTATATGTATTGTTATTGTAATCGAGTTATCACATTTTCATCAAATCTGTTGTTTGTTAAGAAAAACATTACTGTCTGACGCGTGTCAAGCATTGTGGGAGAGACACAGCCAATAACGAAAATAATTAACTATAAAGGCTTTCAGGTATTCTTTTTTTTTCTTCAAATATTTATCCTTATTTAAGTTTATATAAATGGACTCGTAACTCAAACATTTGTGTATAATTGATTCTATATTTTACCCATTTTATGAGCTCTATCAATAGTTCCTGCTCGTTCATGATAAGGGGGATTAATTTTATTATTATCAGAGTATTAAAAACTACGTATTCGCTAAATCTTAATCCGACCTCCACATATTTAGCGATAAGTTTTGATAGAATATCATTAAATTACTAAAATCTAATCTATGGTGGTATGTTAATTAAATGCTTTTGACGACACGCTAGTGACTACTGAACCAGCGGTTGCCGGTTCGAATACCGCGAAGGGGCAAATGTTTGTGAGATGAGCAAGAACATTTGTATTTATGTATGTATGGGAGACGCCCCCGTCATAATCGTTGTCTTCGTAACTGGTTGGTTGGTGTGAGTTGGTGTGTTGTCTGGCGCATATTTATTTATTTTGTCTAGATACATTAAAATATTTCAAGGTTAGCGTAATAAATACAATAGCGTATAATTTACCTAACTCTTCAGTATTATTACGGCTAAGGTAATTTTATATCTTGCTTTGCTTGATAGTGTATCAGCTGTAATTAATTAAAGTATTAATTAAGTGCATTATATCAAGGTAGTTTGAAATAGTTTAGTATTTTCTTTAATGACGATATTATTTTTAATGTGCGCTACGTGCTTGGATACCATACTTAAAACAACAGTTAACATGAATTTGAGTAACAGTGATAAATAATACTAGTGGCGTACCGGTACTAAGTATCTATATTTTGTGGTACCGGGTTATCTTCGGAAGATGCGCTGATAAAAGTTAACGGGATCCGTTTTTGAATAATAGGTATTTTTTTTTAGTCAACATATTCATCCAATATTGCACGGAAAACAAATTTTGGCCCAGATAAAATTTAAAGGAAATACGTATGTTTTCTACGTTATCCTTCCTGCAATTTAATTATATCAAAGAAGCTGTCCCGGACAGATTGAAAATCTTGGGGCTTTACACAAGTGGCAATTGATGACACAAAACGCTCAATATTTGTATGGAAATTATGATTTTGGAGTAAAACGGCATTTGCCAGTATTTTTTTAAATTTGCTCTGACACTTGCCATTACTGTAATCGAAATGGGACAACTCCCTGTTAGGAAGTATCTATTCCTATATTTACTATACTCGTACAAGGTATATATAAAAATAAGTCGGGTTTTCCTCCCTGACGCTATAACTAACTCCAGAACGCACGATTCCGCACTAACCGATTTCCGCGGTTTTGCATTCGTTGGAAAGGTCTCGGGCTCCGTG
Source organism: Pyrausta aurata (assembly GCA_963584085.1). Taxonomy (NCBI): domain Eukaryota; kingdom Metazoa; phylum Arthropoda; class Insecta; order Lepidoptera; family Crambidae; genus Pyrausta; species Pyrausta aurata. The sequence continues at coordinate 8,250,812 of OY757278.1, read as the reverse complement.
AGGTTTATAGCAATAAAACGGGGCCGGGGCGGGACGGGGCTGGGGGCGAAACGAAGTTCGCTGGGACCGCTAGTAGATAGATAATTATCTATGTTTTGTCCAGCATTATAATGTCGTATCTCTTGTAATAAGTTTGTTTTATGGAGTACCGATTTCAAATGCAAACATCATTATCTAGCTAGTAGATAGTGGGTGGTCAATATTGTGTCGGTTTTTACAATGGCTTATGTTTTCATCCTGGTTTGATTTACTGTCATGATTTGTTTTATGAGCTGCAGAGTTTAGATTCGCTTCTTTTCGGAGCATTATTTTTAAGTTATTTTTTAAGATACGACGACCTATCACGATTGTTCTAGGACAATCTCATAATATCATTCTAAAGAAATTAAAAACGTACAAATACCTACTAAAGATCAATTAAATTGTAAACTTCAGTAAAATTACGTTTCAGTAAAATGTCCTTTATTGTTGTACTTTCGTAGTAGGTTTATGAATTAGTGTGCAGAATATCGTTGTCTGAACGAACTTTGTAGATTATACCTAGGTACTAAAGTTTTATTGTTAAAGATTAGTATGCTCATGTAGATTTTGACTTTGAAAACGTACCTATCAAACTTCTATCTACTTACGAGTACATGGAATCATGGCATGTTTCTTCATTTTTCAAGTTCAAGCGAAGTTCACTTATAATAACTACTTTCGTTTTTAACCTGAACCTGGTACTGACACAAATTAATATAGTACTAGTAGCATCGTGATGATGATGAGCATACAACCTGGTGTTGTTGTACCATCGTTGCTTCTGATTTCCATAAGTTCCATAACACAAGTGCATTAGCTACTTATTTTGGGATCTAAGTATGTGATTGGTGTTCAATATTTATATTTAAAACCTTTTAAGATGGTATTGTTGAAAACAGCGAGTACAGATCGCGCTTTAGTAGGATAAGTATTATTATAATAACCAACTCAAAACACAAGGTTGCTTAATTTTCGCGTTTAACGTTGCGTTGTGCAACGGCCTAAGCAACTCTTCTTCAAACAAAGCCGCTCAGGAAGCAGCCATAGCGTTTACACTCAACGCTGTACAAACCCATTGTTCTCTTTTCGATCACCAACTTACATTATAAACATCGATGTCTCAATGAATATTTATACTTTCAATTGTAGTTCTATTAAATCTAAACCATCCATTGTCTTCGAGTTTATCAGCTTTAAATTCTGCAGTCTAAACATCTCGAGTGTTTTTGTTGCGATCGGCAACGCAATGATTCATTTTTGAAGTCTTACAATTCGTTTCAACAAAGGAGTGACTACGCCTAACTTACCGGAAACAGAGTCCGAATAAAAAGGCACAACACTAGTCGAAGTTATTATCACCAACACAAAAACTCTCGAAGCGTCTATAGTTAAAAATGAGTCATACACGCGCGCACCCGTTGGCGTCTTGACCACAACTGAATGACTGAATCAACTGATATCTCGCTCCGCGGTACGAATCAGTTCACGAGGACAACATCTGATTGAAGGCCGATTCACACGAGACGTTTACAAAGATGAAATCGAAATTTCAATCACGCGATGTGTAAATCACGTGTATCAATCAAACTTGGTTATTTTGAGACGAACTCGCGTGGTGGAACCTGTTTTTTCATCAATATTTAATTATTAAAGTATATAATTTATACTGTAACTTAAACACGCTTACAATAATTTAACTTTTGTAATTGCGACATGATTTTGGCGCTTTTAACGAAACTTTTACAATCTCAATTCAAGGCTTCAACAATTTGCAATTTATATTAGGAAATAGCTGCGTTCACATTCCTGATCGAAATGTGCTGGATTTTTGTTAAAATTTTTCGCAGACTGCATTATTTATGATAATTATTAATACCGTTGCAGGAAGACAGTGGTGTAACTTTATGAACAAAATCCAAATTTTCTAAATTAATTGGACTGTCATGAGTAGTAATTAAATTACCATGAAAAATACACAATTTATTTTACGACATTATTGCTATTTGTTTATTAACATAAATTGGTTTTAAACGTAATCAATTAAAATCATATCAAGTAACCGCCATTGACGTAATATCATGCATGCAATCTTCATTAATTATTTATTTATATTTATTTTTGTAGTTAATTAGTATTTATGACACTTTTTAATTAGTAGTTAGTAAATTGGACAGAGTCAGTTGCCTTACAAATAAACAATGCGCATTTAGTAATGTTCCTATTATCACAATGGGATTGTAAAAACAATATATGACGTGTTTTCTTCATAAATTTAAGTTTTTAGATACAAATCATACTAGTTTTTTCTACCATTCTAGCAATTCATCAGTATATTGGTATTTACATAAATCATTCAAAATTCTTAGCTTTTGAATAGTTAGTTGATAATTTACAACTACTATGAATAACTTCATGTAGTTGACAATTGTATTCCATATGCTGATGAGACGATGACATAGTGCCAACGTATGTCAAGTGACTAATTTGACTTAAACAGTTATTTTAGCATAAGTGGGCAATGCAGGTAAGTGGCGAAAGTCGGTAAGGTTACAATTACAAGACTGACGACCGCCTTTCATGAACTTAGTATTGGCACACTTTTTTACAACGGTTTTCAAAAAATCATATTTATTTATTTTGACATTTCGTTAAAATTTACCAGCAATTTTGGTTCAACTAAACCTAAATACATACATAAACTGCTGAAAGATGTCACGGCAGTCTAAAGCCGTTAGATAGCTAGCACTGAAAAGCTGACATTTAGCGCCTATTCAGAACAATGTCTGACCTTTCCGACCTCAAGAAGCCCTAAATATGAACCGTACAGTTAAATAAAGAAAGTCCTTGAAGAACAGTGTGAAAGGGTAAACAATAGTCAGAGCAAGTATTTCCAGACAGAGCATTTCGAAGTACTGCGGTTTGAAGTCCATCGGCAAGATGGATAGACGAGACGACCTTATAAAGATCACAGGATCACACTGATGCAACCGGCTGCTATGGAAAACCACGTGGGAGGTCCATGTTAAGAGCCATATGACAGTTTGGAGATTCTCAGATTTTACCTAATTTATCAATGTGTGTGTGAGATTTTATATGTCCGGGACACAAAAAAATGTTAACTGTAACTAAACAATTTTGATACTTTATCTCTAGGTAGTAGGCTATGCGTATGATGAACACAGAAAATGATGGTCTTAAAAAGTCGATGTGATAAATTAATGTTATACCAGTTTTTTTGTATTTGAAATACCTATTACGAATACAGTGAATACAGTTCGGAATCAGGGCTCGCGTCAATTCCGTTCGCGAACATTTTCCTTTTGATAAGTATATAACTAAATTCACAGATTTAAACACAAACGTACAGTTATAATAACGTAAAAAACTTACAGCATAGAAAAAACGAAATGCATCCAAAGGGTGAAGACATATAGAGGCGGGTAACACGCACTGACCTGCAACGACTAACCAGTGTTGTGCCGTGTTGGCTATTTCATGGAATTGAAATGCTTTATAGAGACTTTTCCGACTCAAGTCTTGATTTGAATCTTGTTTTAATCAGTCAGGTATCAAACGACTGCCGGGAGTCGCATAATAATGGAATTTCTATTGTGTCTCGTTCACACATACTTGACGAGTTAAAACAATTTTCTAGTGTCAGTCGGTCCTTATTTGGATTGTTGTAACGAATTTCTTAAATATTTCGAGATTAAAAATAGATGACTTGGCACATCACTAGTCAGTCGGTACAGGTTGGTACCGGTTATCTGCCTCTTTATGTCTTCACCCAAATCGTGACTTCTCAGAGTAGGTATTTTTTTACGAATGTAAACTCCACGAGAAACGGGGACTAAGGGTTATTGGTGGATGATGCCATTGGTTCTGGACTTGATCTACCACGTGTCATACCAGCTGGATGCTATGAGGATTTATTTACACATAAATGCTTTTTAGTGTAACGCTGTTCTTTGATATGATTTGTATTTTGATATATGAAATATGTCACAAGTTATTATAGCTAACATTCAGAAAATGTAGTTAAGAAAATTTCGATCAAGATTTCAAGTATTTCATGTATACAGATGATAAACAAGATAATTTTTATTTAATTATTTGGTTTACACCGGTATTATATCATTTTGTCCATATACATTTTTCAATAATGAAATATTATATGAATATGGACTTGAATAGAACCATGGAACTTCATGGCATTTGCGTACAATTTGAATACAGGTTCATATTAACTACATACACATCAAATGAAACGCTTCTATTTAAACAAGCGTTTTACTATACAAGTTTATAGTTAGGTTGTGGTTGTAGATTGTGGTAGAAAGAAAAGTAATGTTAAATAAGCAAAATATTGCCATATTTATTACGGTTTAAACCATTGAAACACTGTTACAAGCGTATGGAATTAATGCCATGAACAAGTCCCACACAGTATGGAATTGACGCCAATGGCCAAAGGTATGTACGTACAAGTGCGTATCAAAGGTTGTGGAACTAAATAACGCCTATATAAGGTCTATATTAAGAAAAACTGACCTTTTAATTTTTGTCGTCCGTTTATTCTTATTCAAAATACAAAGCACGAATGATGTAAGAAAATTTATAAACTTACTTGTTTACTACTCAAAGTCAAATACTTAAAACAAAAGCCCTTATTTGTCTTCAATTTTGTTGGGTTAATGGTCACTTCACCACCATACTATTTCAATAAAACTGACTTCAAAAACAAAACACATTAAAAAGTCTTAAGTAAACTCTTGAAAGGACTCCATTTTAGGCAAACCATTTTTTTTTTGGAGTCGATGCCCAGATAGATGTCCCTTAAGATGGAACTTGAGAGAGCCCATGCGATGGCACTGACTTCAAAAAGAAATGGTTTGCCTAAATTGGAGTCCTTTGAAGAGTTTTAGACTTTTTAGTGAAAAAAAAACTTCGACCACAGAAAACTTTGCTTCATATCCAGCCTCGGCGCGCCCCAGCCCTGTTTTATAATAACTTAAGGGGTAAGAGGTAAATACCAATTCAACAAAGTAAATATCATGATAATCGGTCTACCGTTGTTGAACTATAAAGTAGTGTTACTGATATTACTTTATTTTATATAAATAAGGTTATTATTTGCAACCCCATACATATGCAATAGAATTGATACTATTGCCTATTCTTGGCCTTATTAATTCAGTATTTGTCTAAAATTGACATTTAACTGTTTGGTGATAGAAACAGTTTGCTCATCATATACCACAATTTTATTTTGTAGACAATTTTTTATTATTATTATTTTTGTCGATAATTTTGGTCCTAGTATCTGCACATTTTGTTTGATCAAGTTTCGAAAATACAAATTGTATATGATAAAAGATCTTCGTTATAGCTCATGAACCTATTGAAATAGTCGCCATACATATAAATCTTTCTTGTTTATAGTATTAATAAGGATTTCTTTCTATGCAAGTTTACATAACATTGATTAATCATTTCAACATCAACATTCATCAACTACTAATCGATACAAAAGAACGAATACTTTTTGTTATAATTAGAGACCATCGACGATCCAAATGCACTATGGCTTTATGCCTGTTGCATAAAGCCTCAAAGCGAATTGGTCGCCGTATAAAAATTGTGCAAAGCGTGATATTTTCAAATTTGGAATTAGTATCATACACGAAATAAAAGAGTAGCAACGAAGACAACGAGCGACACACCCTTCCCCTCCGAGCGCTCGGCGCTGTCTGTCAAATTTCGATCGAAGATGAACGTCCGTGACAGCTCCAAATCTCAAATTTATAGGTTACTTTAGTAAGATATTTTGAATATAGTGCACAAGATAAAATCAAGAATTTAGATGCTAAGTCAAAGATAGGAACCTCTATAACATTGTTTTATCAAATAACACACAATAAGTGCAATGTATCTCAGAGATAATCGCCTGCCTTTAGATGCGTATTTTATGCCAAAACATGGTTTCAATTTTGTCATCATTTGGAATAACCAGAGCAATAAATAAAAAAAACAGAGTCTACACCTTGTAGACGAACGTAATTCCCTTCAAGTTTATGTTATTTCGATAGCTGATGTCAACAACTGATCTAGAAAAGTGCACCAGAAAAACCGTCAATTTGGCTTCTATGATTGCAAATTACAGGCATTTTAAAGATTGAATCAAAAATTCAGAGCTTACATCTTATGTAGATAGCTTATTTCTACACAAATCAGTCAAAAAAAGTTGTCAGTTAAGTCATTTTTGGGAAGAAAACTGCACTTGAACTTTGTAAGAAGGTAGGTGACAGCAGCCTTAAGCAGTGGACGTCCTCTGGTTGATTATGATGATAATATGGTATGGAATTGTGTAAAACAATCGTATTCATTTGACAGTTCAAAACGTACTGTTATGATCTGTCAAACCTTTTGTTCTTTGCCGTTAGCAATACGATTGCTTTACACAGTCGCGCCTCTGGTTTGCAAGGAATAATTTTACAAAATTTGAAACTAAATAGCTAACCTTATTAGGATCAACCGGTTTTCACAGACTAGCAGTTACGATTACGACGATCGCGATACGATTCGCAACATTTTGGTAAATTATGATAATACACTTGTGTATGTGTAAAACAAGCGGTTTCTGCTGCTTTTCCGCACAATTTTTGTAGTAAATACCTAATTTTAATTTCTATTGTGTACCACTTTACTGATTTATTGTCACAATGAGCATTTCAGCATGTTGATTCGGTATACACGGATGAATCATTTTGTTGATCCTCAGCCGTTTAACTTATCAGTGAGTGTGAGTGCGCCTGCACTAGTCTTTGTGATGTTTTGTTATCATCAGAACTGCACGTTACACATGTGTTGTGTCACATTTGAACTTTGTCATAGTAATCAAATAGAAATAGACTAAAAATAAATGGAAGTTTCCTAACGCTCGATTGATTGCATCGTCCGGCCATATTGAATGTTTTTTTTGAATTTCGAATTTATGACACAATTTTTTTTATAATATTTTTATATTTGTTAGGTTATCGTACAAACAACTGTAATTCCAAGAACGAAGGGCAAATTTTTATGTGGTTGAGGTGAGAAGACAAGCTTTAACAGTAGCATAAGAGTTCATTAGTATTTTTTCCTTCCAAGAATGCGTTATTCAAATTATATGCAATTGCTACAGCTCATAAACAACAACAGCGCGTACCTTAATTCTTTGTAATTTATTATCAACTCACATTTCCTTGTCCCAAAACCTTTTCAAGTATATAAAGAAATCACAGCATGCATGTTTTTACTTGCAAGTGTTAACAACCGCAAAATGCATCCACCAAAAAATATAGGTATGAATCATGAAAACCAGAAGATACAATATGTAACCACAAAAGAACGTGGTGTCTTTTTGTCACGTCATTGACTATACTCTTTGAAATGTAGGCTTTAAAAAAACTAACTGCCCATGATTTTTTTTAGACAAAGTGTCATTACAGCATTTTTAATCATGAAAAACATGTAATAACGTTAAAACTGACGTTCTAACTGAGAATACCTGGTTTTGTATCAAATTGAGGGTAGCATGCAACAAGCTATAGAACCTCAGACCTTGTACTTTTGACACTAATTTTTCCAACGTGAAGGGCACGAGGACAAAGTTAAGAATGATATCATTTTATTGTTTTCTAAGGCAATGTCACTTTCAAATGATATACCAAATATGTATACGACTTTACGAGTTGTTTCTCCATGTCTAAATAAGTTCTGATTAGCGTTATCTGCAGGATACTTCATACAAAATTACATTCCATATTTTAATTTCTTGGCTACTTATGTAAAGATTTGGAAACAGGCGCATATTATATGATTAAAAAGGCCGTACAAAATAAAACAATACTTTCTTTATAGGCTTCTCTATAGTTTTAAGCACAATATAGAGAAAAACTATTCTATTCATTAAAACCGTGTCATTTATTACTTAACTGCACAGCAATTTCTGTGACATAAAGTTATTATTCACATACGGTCTTGTCCTACACCGATTACTACATTGGAGTCTGAACGAAGCGTTGACGGAAAGCAAAAGCATTACTAATAATATTTCATAATGTTCATAATCAAAGTTTTACTTTTATCGATATCGATATTTATTTATTTAAACGTGTTACAACTTTGTGTAAATAAACAAATAATATAACACTACATATGTGGTAAGACATACAACTTTTTTGCCTCGAACAATAATATAAATTACCTAGTGTTTATTTGGCTATATACCTACAAAACGATGATTTTAGAAACGTACCGATCAGCCGTACTTTTACGATAACATGTCTTGGCAAATGAGATAAGATAAATTAGCCGTGCCGTGGATTATTTAATGCTAATTAAGCAGCTACAAGATAAAATAAAATTATAATAAAATTATAACTTCACTATAATAATTTCATAATTTGTCCATGCAAGGTTCGATAGACCGAGTCCAAATGGATTAACGGGAAAAAAGAATAACTACACGTCCAAAAAACATAATTATTGTTTTCAAAATAAATCATACTATAGATAACCTAAGTTAAAATACAAGTGTTGGCAGGAGTTTTTAAAACTAAGTATAACTGTTAGAAATAACTGTCTTTATTGTCACAATTAAGCTTTCTGCCAACTACACCGAAGCGTACCTAGGAACGTGTCAGGAAAAAAATCTTTGTATTGAAAACTATGACTCTGTTCCCACTAGACCGTTCCGTCAGCGACTTTCACCGTCGCTTGCAAACTAGATAGAGCACTTAGTTGAAATGATCTATCCATACACCCATGTTTAAAGTGATCTTGTAAGCAGCTCGATATCGACTGTTTCCCCACACAGACAGCGGAACGAATGAGCTGCGCACACGCAGATGCGTTGACACAGCCTCCGTGTCAGATTGCGCAATAGAGTATGGGACTTCTGATAGGAGCTTGGCAGAAAACTTATTGGTGTAATCAAAAAGTTAGTCGAAACAGAATAGCATATAAAAATAACATGTCATAATTATTATTATATTTATAATAGATAGCCAGACATTTGGCTACGATTGCACCTGATGTTAAGTGACAATGTAGCCTAAGATGGACCATGTCTGCCTAGTAACAGCCTATTCACTCTCTTCTTGAAAACGTCCAAATTGTAGTTGCCAGGGAACACTTCTGCCGGCAGCGAATTCCACACCCTTTATTTAATTATATTAATTAAGTGAAAAGAGAAAACCATCACAATTTTTATTAGATTTTTACCATAAAATTAGTAATGTTTTAAAAAATACTTCTTATTTTGGACACAAATCCTGCAAAATTTTACGCAAAAATAACGATTTAAAAACCTCTGAACATCTTATTCGCATAAGTCCCAGCTGTGTCTTATTATGAAAAAGAAGTAACTGATAGAGATAATATTTGTGGTGTTTCATCAACCTTATCACCTTGCATGAAGTGTGAAGTGTTAGTACAGTCAGCGCCATTGAAGTGAATACTGCAATGGCGCTGACTGTACTAACATTTGTTGTGATGCAATTAAAATGCCCTTTTGTTGATTTATGTCAATGCCTCAGCTGAGATTGGTAATCAAATGTTTATAGTAGAGTTAATAGACCCTTTGACCCTACGAATATATAATAGCTATCCATAGCTATGTCTTAGAGCACAAGATAAGAAGATTCAATGTTTTCTAGTGTTGGATATGATTCCACATCATCATCAGATATTTAGATATCAGATAGTTGCACTCGATTGAGAACGAGTTTGCTCTTGTACGATTTAACGTTTAATCAAAAAATATATTGTGTTTAAATAAATCCAAATTCTAGACTAGAATCTAGATAGTTATTAAATAAAAAATTCAATTAAAATCGGAAAATAAGGGTATGTCTCAGTATCTCAAATCACATCAAAACTTTATTTTGCCAACTAAGTGTTACAAGAGTTCTTAAAATAATACATACAAACATACTATGAATATCTCAGAATCAGTAAGCTCAAGTGGCAATGGGCATGTGCTAAAATTTACAACATAGCGCGAAGAACTGATGGCCGTTGGGGCAGAAAAGTTCTAGATTTGAGACCCTTTGACCAAAGACGCAGCTTAGCCAAAGGACGTCCACTGCTGAACATAGGTCTGCCCCACGGTTTTCCACAGCGTCCGATCACAAGCGGTCTGCATCCAGTTTGATCCTACGATCATTACAAGATCGTCTGTCTATCTTGTCGGTGTATGTTAACTTGCAGGTTTTAAGTAAAGAATATTCTACCTTCCCCGTTTTCTGTTCTACTTTGTTTTCTCTACCAACCCTAGTAATATCTAACGAATGTATTATTATCGTTGGACGCCCCCCTGCCAGATGCACCGATGACCTAAAGAAGGTCGCTGGTAGTGACTGGATGAGGAAAGCAGGGGATCGTGCAGTTTGACGTGCCCTTGGGGAGGCCTACGTCCAACAGTGGACTGCAACAGGCTGATTGAGTTTGAGTTTTATTATCGCTGCTCTCATCACTCAGTCACACTGTTCAGTCAACCGGTCAGCGTAAAGTTCAGCAGAACCGGCGGAAACGGTTCTTGCAAGACGTGGTTACCACTCAGTCGAGCGCGACGGTCAGTAATAGGGTGGCCAGGAATATGAAAAAAAAGTTAAGACTTTTTGGTACTAATAATTTAATTGCTGCCAGATGAGTCGGCATAGAAAACAAATACTCATCGACTAACTAAATGTAGTCCTTGACGAAGGTTTTTTACAAAACCCTAACAATAACTATGACAGCAAAAATGACAACATTGTAAATTGATGAAGTTAGTTAATAAAACCATATGTTAAATTGTGCTAAAGGATTCAAGTTACACGAACGAATTTACTAACCGTAATTTTACATAATTTAAATGTAAATGTGGGCGTAAATGTATTGAATCTAAAAAATGCGGAAGATTCGCGACCATTGCGTCATTTTATAGTTTTGTAACTATGAAACAAAGATAATTGTACGACTAAGTCAGATCTCGCCGTTAAAAGACATTTATCTTTAGTTTTACAACTTAAATGTAAAACTTGTTTATTTTTTATGCGTTATTAAGTTGAAGTTGAAGTATTTGTGGCGAGTGAGATCTTAAAGATGTGCTAAAATTTACAACATATTACGTTTCAATAGTTTGTTTATTGTCTTCTTAATAAGTTTTCGAGCATTTATGTGATTTATTGATTTCTAATACATACTTAATTAGCATGAAAAAAAATACGGGACCCCGACCCCAAATAAAAACAGGCATTTAATATAATGTGCACCAAATATTAGGAGTAGCCGTAGAATTCAATGATAATAATAATATGAAGAAAATATGTAATCCATTAAATCATACAAAGAAAGTTCAGCCTTAATTTTTTTAAAAGCTAAATTATATTTAAAATCCTACAAAAATTTGACAACAATGGTCACCCAACGATAAATACGCTTCTAAGCTTGCAAAATATACGACTCAATGCGAATTACTTTATAGTTTGCGACACTATAAGCAGTGCAAATAAGACAATGAACCTTCCATTTACTAAGTGAATGAATGAAATCAGGAATAAATAAATAAAACATATTTCAAGCCAACTGTTAAAACACAACAACTGAAATTACAACGTAGGAAATTATAATAATGCCAAATACAGCAGCAGTCCCGATAGTAAGACCCCTTTTAATACGATTTACCGCATATAACCACCATAATATATAGCTATAATACACGTCGGTCCCTCCTACTACAACTTGGAGTATGAACCGAACCGAATACAAAACACTCAGACAATGCATTTAAAAGTAATAGATTTACAAATATGTTCGTCTTATTATTTGCATAAATACAATAAATTGTAGTATTACTTACATAGCAACGCCTGACCTTTTCAACCTGGAACAAAAAAGACAAAATGTAGATGACTATAATGTGTTGAGAAACTGCTATTATTTTTAAGTACACTTTTTTTGAAGACATTAAGATCGCCATATCGACAGATAAAAGTAATATAAACTATTATTATACTGTGTAATTTTGTAACTATGACTAGAAATCTAGTTCATTGAAATGACCAGAATGTGAAACAAGACTTGCTTTAACAGGTCTCTGCTATAGGAAAGTTCCTACTAAGGGTCTGTTTCACCATCAACAAATAAGCACTAATTAACAAATAATTAAACTATGAAACGTTATTTCGTATGAATTATCTATACCAATAAAATGCTTTGTCCTGAACGACTGACTTATTGATTGACTGACTGACTGACTGACTGACTGACTGACTGATGGATCAACGCACAGCCTAAACCGCTGATTGTAGAGACCTGAAACTGGGAGGGTGTGTTCTTTGTATGACGAAGGGATCCGATAAGAAAGGATTTTCAGAAATTCCACCCCTAAGGGGGTCAAAAAGGGGTGCAAAGTTTGTATGGGACAACCAGATCCCTTGGTCCAATCTACTTCAAATTTTGCATACACATTCTCTTACAGAATTGACGGAAGACTTATTTTATACTTTATTGAAATTCATCTTCTAAGAGGGTTAAAAAGGGGTGCAAAGTTATTATGGGGGTGATTTGCTTCGAATTTGATATCAATACTCTTTAGAGCTTACGATTAAAATATTTTTTATTTCATTTTTGACAGTCATTTGACATATCTGAGACAGAATATTTGACACATGTTTGTTATTGATGTTGCTCTCGAGAAGAGATTTTATTCCTTAGAATAGTAAATAATATTGTTTTGTGTTTAAACAGCGTAGGAATCAATCGGTCTGTGTCCAGTGTAGATTGCAGATCGTATGTTCATATTATCGGTGGAAATTCTACGCTGCTCCTGTGGTCGAAAGGTACTTTTCGTGGGGGGCCTATGTTTAGCAGTAGACGGCTTTTGAGTGTTGATGATGATGATGACGTAGATCTTTACATAGAATTGTCCCTTTGAATTTACGATTTGAATTCAAGAAAGTAGAGTATTCGCTATAACCATAAACAAAGCTAAAGTTCAAACTCCTAAAAGGTAGCGGGAGAAGACTTGAGAGAATTCGCTTCTCCCACTGCCTGTATGTGGCATGATGCTGTGTAAGCGCAGAGAGTAAAGAAATATAAGTACGATTAACGAAAGGGCGTAGGAAGTATTTCTATTTTGTTGTAAAATAAAAAGATAATATCCCCGTGTAAGTTTGACCATTTAATGACCGGGCTTCGTGTTGAGTGTACATAAAATATAATAAATAAATAAATATGCGCCAGACACCACACCAATGGTCTGGTTTCATGGTAAGGAATTATCTTCCTTGTGTTACGAAGTACCAGACAACGATTATGACGGGTGCGTCTCCCATAAATACTTAAATACATATAACATCCATGATTTAGGTACAAATGTCCGTGCTCATCACACAAACATTTTCCCCTTGCGGGATTCGAACCCTCGACGGCCAGCGTAATAGTCAGGAGCGCTAACCAATACACCAAACGCGTCGTCGAATATAACATTTATCTGTTCGCATTTCTATGTGTATATTTTAAAACTGAATGTTTTCGTTTTTTTGTTTAAAGGCGCTAATCACAGGAACTATTGGTACCTAAGGGTATAGAATATGATAGATAGCTAATTTATCAGGGAAGGCTATAGAAGTAGTTTAATGCGTATAGGTATAGGCTTATAATTAAACTAAAACGCGCGTACGAAGTCGCGGGCGGGCCGCTAGTTGGGCATATAACGCTAATGGAAACTTATTGAAACATTGAGAAACAGGCCCTAAGTATTGTTTCAAGTTCTGAAGAACATACAAAAACGGTGTTTGCAAAAAAAACTAGCCGTCCTGTGTCCATATTTGTTTTGACTAATTGTGGGATCCCCCGATTTAGCCAGGAAGTTTAGATTTAGGCTTGGTTTTACCAAAATATTAGCTAAGCTTAACTTCGCCTGAATAAACACTGATTCGGGTATGGAATATAATATAACCTCGTTTGGCAAATCCACAAGTTATATTTAGTCAAAAAAGACTAGCGATTACCGAAGAATATGTAAAAGTATTTTTTGACTTGACGAAATAGTTACCCTGTAAGCATATCCCACTGCTGGGCAAAGGCTTTACCTCAAGTATGAGCCATACTCCACCACGAGGGCTCAGTGCGGATTGGCGAAGGGGTGTTTGCAAGGCAAGCAACCAACCTTGCTGGCTGATTTTGTCAAGCCTCTGACAAGGCTTAACGTCTAATATCAACCGATATTAGCCGGGACCAACTGCTTATCGTGCCTTCCGAAGCACGGAGATGCTCGTGATATACGTCACTTAAATGGTCGGAATGGCAACTATCCAAACACGACCGCGCCGTACGTTTCTTAACTCGGTACCACTACCAAATCGCGCCACGTCTTCGATATGAGCAATAAAGAAAAAAATAAGTAATTAATAAAAGCCTTAAAGTATTAGATTATTTTTACAATTTAAAATATTTCTAGAACGTAATAGAATCGGAAGCAGTGCCGTGACCAGACATCCTCACTTCAAGTATGACGAAACACGCTCGGCGGTGCACTCCGTAGCTATGCGGTCAGTAAACGCGCGAGGATTGCAGGCGTTGCAATTGCAATAGCACGGCTGTTGCATTGCAGCGCTAAAACTATAAACCCAATTTAAGATAGATAGATAGATAACTCTTTATTGCACACAAAATTAGTGAATTAATAAAAAAATAAAATAAATAAACAATTTATTAATTAATAATAGTTTTAGCTTAGCCAAAGTTAAAGCGAAGACTAAAATTACCCGACCTATTTATCCTATCCATTTTTAAATGTAGTCAATATGTCATTATTTTTTGGGATAGTATTATGGCTTTGAAATAAATAAATAAATAAATAAATCTTTATTGTCAGGTAAATTACACCCATAGAGTAAATAAATAAGGGGCAATGTTTTTAAAATAATATTTTATGAAGCGGGTTCCCCAATAAGTTACGTAAGTTTGAGTATTGTTTGCAGATGATTTTTATGGATCAGAAAATCGAACGTATGCTCTGTACTTTTTTTGTTCAGGCTTAGGAAAAGCAAAAACTTATCATCATCATCATCAGAGCTAGGCTCTTAGTTGGAGTTTTTTCCAAAACTCCAAATTAGGGAAAATAGTGTGATAGTTTCCCTCTTGCCTTCCACGCCGCAGTTTAAGCACCGGTATTTCTTGCCTCTAAATGCATAAACATAGTCAAAAGCCTTTCCTGATGTACTATATCCTCAGCTTTCTGCCAGTACTGTACTGATGGTGCTGCTACCCAACACCAGGGGAACGCTTTTTTAATGGCGGCGTTTACTCGCCATGTCACAGGATCGTCACTGAATATTGTAGCTTTTAATAGAGAATCTACCCCACTAGACTTTCGTAATCACACGTCACGTACATTCTGGTAATCCTGCCGCTATTTGGTCGTGAACTGCTAATTCAACATATTTGCAACTAACCACCGTATCTGGTGACCGTTCACTATTCACCTGTGACCCCGCTAGTACACTGAAAAAAGTTTTTAGTTATAATTAACCAACAATTGTGTTACCTGTTACAAAAAAATAGTGACTACATAAGTATAGTTCTTAGTAGACAACCTCGGTTTTGTTAAAATAGTTTAGTTATCAATAGCTCAATAAAAATGATTACTTACCAATTAATTTATTATTTAAGAGTAACCAAAGTGTTCGGGTAAATTACTTAATATTTGTGTTATGATTAATAAAACAGTAGTGTTAAAATTAGTCCAATCAACGAGGAGATTCGTTGTATGGAGACATCCGAATAATTCTCCCGTCGTTGAAACTTGGCACATAGTGTAAATAAGTAATACAGATTATAGATATACAATAATCCAATGATTTTTTTTACGAGAAGTTAGGTATTTATACCTAAACATGGAAATCGTTTATAACTCTCTGTGAAAAAATTCTCAGTCTGAAATTGTTCGTGTATACGTATGTATGTATAAGTTAGAATAGGTAAGAATAAGAATCCAATATTTTTTCGATTTCCGAGATACTCAAAATTAAACTTTTTGCATTTTGCTCTATAACTTCTACCGAAAAAATTCTCTGCTCATTTTTATTTTTTAATATGGTTTTATTTACGTATATAAGTAGCTTTATTAAGTTATCCAAAACATTTTTCAATACAATATTACAATTCTTATTTTTACTTAATTATGGCTCGTGAATAATTGCTCAGGCAAATTAAATGCGTTTCTTAGTTAGGGGTCGCTCTATTGAAGTAGATTTTTCCATAATACAATAAAAATTCCATTAAATACCAAGTTTTTAAAATATCAATAACGGGTAACATTGAACATTACCGCCACTTAGAACCGACCGGGCGCGCGGCAGTGCAGTGGTGCGTGTGCTCATATCTAAAACGTACTGCAGTCAGTCTATCTGTATAAAAAAATGTTGATAGTGTTTGTAGGTAATGGCTGTCACCCGCGATAGCCCAGCAGCTAACTTAGGTGGTCTTGGAACTTGGGCACACGGGTTCTAATCCCAGTGCATCACATCGTATGTTATTCATTTGTATGTATGTTCTTATGTGTTCTTTTTACTTTTTTTTAAACAAAATATTGTGTTTTTGCAGTGATTATTTGCCAGTCGAATTCAGTCCTTATATGTTAGGCCGTAAGGCTTGTTTTGGCGGACGACTGACAGCGGAGTCTGGAACGCGGCGTGTTTTTATTGCGATTTCTGTCGGGCGAAAGTAGTTCTTATTTTCATATCGGAAGGCTTGTAGTCGGCTGTGATGGATGATTGAGGATTCTAGAATGCCGTCTATTGTATTTCGGCGCCCGCGCACTCCATAGCTATCGTATAACTATAGTATACTATTATTCAATTATTGTGACGGTATTTAGCGCGCGGTCCTTAAAAGTCATTCTGTACAAAGAAAGACATTTCAGTTTTCGTTCATCTCAGTTACCTACTTGACCAATCAGAGGACAATGACTCAACGCAATATAATAATTACGTGAGGAGTTTAACGAGAAATGGAATGAAAAGATGGACCAAGAAATAAGTAAACGACGGTGGAAAAGCAAAAGGCTTAAGCGACACTGACAGATATTGGTCTTAACTTAGTTGTATTCAGCAAGATTTTCTGCATCGTTTGAGCTGGGTTTGGTGTAAATCAGGATTGTTGTAAAATATGTTCATAGAATTTATCGGAGCATATTGAATTAATGAATGACTTTCTTTATATCTGACAATGGCATCCATAATAATAAATAAACAATTAAAATTACAAATAATGAATATCAATTAAATATTACATTTGATAAAATAAAATTAAAGCATGATTTTTTTTCTAATAAAATCTATGTAGAACATACATTAACGATCTGATTAATGAAAAATATGACTGCCCCATTACCTATAGATTCAATGGAAATCAAAATACTGTTGGTTCCTCCCCCGCAATCTGCATAAGCAAGAAGCCTTTGTACTTTAGGCGTTGCAGAAACAGCATTCTAAAGGCTTTATTAAATGTCACTTTAAGTGCCTTTAGCGCCTTTTGCGTATAGCTGACCCAGAGGGAGCCCGTACATTAACGATCTGATTAATCTATACTAATATTATAAAGCTGAAGAGTTTGTTTGTTTGAACGCGCTAATCTCCGAAACTACTGGTTCGAATTGAATAATTCTTTTTGTGTTGGATAGTCCAGTTATCGAGGAAGGCTATAGGTTATATAACATTACGCTACGACCAATAGGAGCAAAGATGTAGTGGTAAATGTGTAAAAAACGGGAGAAAGAAGTCACTATTCCCCGCGGACGAAGTCGCGGGCAAAAGCTAGTGAAAAATATGACTGCCCCATTACCTATAGATTCAATGGAAATCAAAATACTGTTGGTTCCTCCCCCGCAATCTGCATAAGCAAGAAGCCTTTGAACTTTAGGCGTTGCAGAAACAGCATTCTAAAGGCTTTATTAAATGTCACTTTAAGTGCCTTTAGCGCCTTTTGCGTATAGCTGACCCAGAGGGAGCCCGAGTAGAACAACTGGCAGTGTTTGAGCTTAAGACCTCCGTATGTCTTTTTGACATTTAGAATAGATTTGAAATTCTTTTAGAGAAGAAAAAATTACAGAAAAACTTTCATAGTCAGATTGATTCCCATTTCCGATTAGTTATCTGTTTACATTGTTTCTTAATAAAGTGAATATTTAATCCGTACCTACCTATTTTAAATACCAAATTATTTAATCTGCAAGTAAGAACAGGAAGTATGCTTTAAGGAGACTTAACTTAACTTCATTACTACATCGAGCAAACCTCTGGGCCAGCATATTACTCCGGAATGCCAAGGCGTATTTAAAAAAAAATAGAATAAGTGACACCAAAAGTCTACTAATTAATAATAAATATTGTTGGTTTTCTAATTTTGTTGTTGTATTTAATTAAATTTATTTTATATTTGGTTCAAGTGATTAAACTAGACTGGTTGCACCCGCAATCAATTAAAAACGAATAAATCATTGTTTATGTTTGTTTAGTTTACAGTTCTCATATTATTTACTTTGTTACTTAAACACCTCACAAAATACTAAAGTAAACAAATTAAACGTAACACAATGAACTGATTTTTGCGTTTTTAGGGTTCCGTACCTCAAAAGGAAAAAACGGAACCCTTATAGGATCACTTTGTTGTCCGTCTGTCCGTCCGTCTGACCGTCTCTCAAGACCCTTTTTCTCAGGAACGCGTGGAGGTATGAAGCTGAAATTTATATCAATTATTCAGGTCTACTGTCCCTTGAAGCTGTGAAAAAAATCAAACTTCTAAGCCAACGCAATCAAAAGATACAGCCGTTTATGCCGCAAATTTTCGACACTTGCAAGGGAATCAAAACCTACAGGGTGGTTCCCGTGAACTCAGAATCTTGAAATTTGGTACGAAGCAACGTCATATAGCATAGATAAAGGAAAAATTACGAAAACCATAAAATTTAAGTTACATCACATAATATACATTTTTTTAATAATTTTAAACTTACTACCCATTTCCTCATAAACCCGTAGAGGTATAAAATTGAAATTCATACCAAATACTCAGGTCTATAATACCTTTAAGCTGTAACAAAATCAAACTTCTATGTCCACGCAATCAAAAGAGACAGCAATTTAAGCTGCATATTTTGAAACTCGCAAGTACTCGCAAGGGAATCAAAACCTCTATGTCACTCTTGTTCGATTCTTCGTAATTTAAAGGATGAAAAACTTTCTTTAAGAGTGACTTTTGAAGTGCAAACGTCTCAACTTTTTCGTTTGACGTCTTATGTAAAGAATCGAAGATATTTTCACATAAGTGTTATTTTTATCACAAAACAAGGAATTAATTGGAATGTTATAAAAGTCTACTAAAATAAACAAGAAGCCCATCACGAAAGCTGAGTATTTTTTATTATTTGTACATTGCACGTAGAAACATACACTCAAGAAACACAATCTCATAAAGACCATAACAGTATCCAGTCTTCATTCGCCAAAACCCAGGCTTCACAGTACTTCCAGTCGACCTAGAATCTTGAAATTTGGCATGAAGCAACGTTTTATAGCACACATAAAGGAAAAATTCCGAAAACCTTAAATTTTTAGTTACATTACAAAATATATATAAAATAAAGGATTACTTAAACGATATAGAGATCTTTGTCTTAAATTTATGCTCCTCCATCTTTCCCCATTGTAATGTTATGAATTTCATTTTGCAATAAAAATACCATAGTTATGACTCGATTGTCGTAATGAACGAACTTTGTAAACCTTGCAGGTTTGTACGGAACCCTCGGTGCGCGAGTCCGACTCGCACTGGGCCGGTTTTTTGTCTATAATCTGGCAAAGGTTGGGTGGGGCATATTTGTTGCACCCGCGACAGCAGTTTTAATTTTCCTCTTGGCTATTGAAATTATGTTTTAAAATCCTTGTTAACTAATATAATATAGAAAACATGTAAAATGTAGTCTGTCATACATTTATTTCATTAGATAAGTGTTTTAGCTTTATTCACCGCTAAAAATTACCATAACTCAAAGTCTGAATCAAAAGTTACATTAGTACAATTTTATGGGATATCGATATCTGAATAGTTAATATATTTTTCAGCTCAGGGTGATTCCATTTTCGCGGGTGCGCCATTTAGAGGCATGCTTTAATTTCGTGTAGTGAAATAAGAACTTATTCAATGAAATCAGTCTATGAAAGACTACATTTCATATGTTCTCTATATATTAGTTAACAAGAAATTTAAAATATAATTTCAATCGAAAAATTCAAACTGCTATCGCGGGTGCACCAAATATGACCGAACCCTTGCCCGACAAGACATAGACAAAAAACGCAAAATTTGTTCATTGTGTTACGTTTAACACGTTTGCTGCATTATAAGGCTTAAAAACCGGATGCATGTACTCCCACTCTGTGCGGAAGCAAGAAACAGTAAACTTCCCCTGGTGCGGCGGCTGTGTAAGGAACATTTCTGTATATTCAAAAGAGACAAGTATAGGTTTGATTTTACTATCTTAAGAGCTACTCAAAAAAGCAAGAAAATGGTGCTAAGGCTTTTCGGCCTGATACCGCACTAAATGATTTTTTTCTCGATTCCTTGCGGGTAACGGGCCGAAAGGCCCGTCATAGAATACAAGGTCATAACACCCCTTCCCGCACTGTTATAGGTAATTGAATTGTTTACTTAATTTTATTATAACGGGAACAGACGTTAACGACGATAATGCATTATTCGAGTGTTTGTTTACGTTTTTACATGGTTTTATCGAAGTTTAATTGTTTAATATTCCTCGGCCAAGATGTATGATGTAGAAATATGTTAAAAGTGAATGTTCTGATACAGACAAATCAAAAAGGAGAAAGGTGTTTGTGTAAAATATTTTAAAAATCTTTTTTTCTGTGTAGTATGTAAGAACTGCCTCGGTGGCGCAGCGGTAAGAGGGTCATTTTTAAGCGATGGCTGCGGCAGAGGGCCCGGGTTCGAGTCCCGGGTCGGGCCAAAAAATGTACCTGGGTTTTTCTGTTCAGAAATACTCAGGCAAGCCCGGAGTTTGGAAGTTGGCGGTGTTTCACCCCCGTGCCTCGGAAAGCACGTAAAGCCGTTGGTCCTGCGCCTGATCTCTCTCCGTTCGTGTCAGATTGCTGTCCCATCGGGCTATGAGAGTGAAAGGAATAGAGAGTGCACCTGTGTTTGCGCACAAACTTGTGCACTATAATATGTCCCGCGCAGTCGGTTAGTCGTTGTGAATGGCCACCGTAGTCAAAATCGGCTAGGGGGACTATTATTATTATGTAAGAAATTACAATTACTGCGTTGTATGCTTTTATTAAGAAACTTATCTCTTTGTTTTTTAAATAAATTACACTAAAAATATTATTTCGATAACTTATACTTATTTCCCGACACTAATACTTACTGAAATAAGCAATAATTCGGTGCGGTTTCGGGTTATAAGAAATTATCGCGGGTACAACCGGTCTAGTTTAATCACTTGAACCAAATATAAAATAAATTTAATTATAAATACAACAACAAAATTAGAAAACCAACAATATTTATGATTAATTAGTAGACTTTTGGTGTCGCTTATTCTATTTTTTTTTAAATACGCCTTGGCATTCCGGAGTAATATGCTGGCCCAGAGGTTTGCTCGATGTAGTAATGAAGTTAAGTTAACTCTCCTTAAAGCATACTTCCTGTTCTTACTTGCAGATTAAATAATTTGGTATTTAAAATAGGTAGGTACGGATTAAATATTCACTTTATTAAGAAACAATGTAAACAGATAACTAATCGGAAATGGGAATCAATCTGACTATGAAAGTTTTTCTGTAATTTTTTCTTCTCTAAAAGAATTTCAAATCTATTCTAAATGTCAAAAACACATACGGAGGTCTTAAGCTCAAACACTGCCAGTTGTTCTACTCGGGCTCCCTCTGGGTCAGCTATACGCAAAAGG
Organism: Pyrausta aurata; assembly: GCA_963584085.1. Classification (NCBI taxonomy): domain Eukaryota; kingdom Metazoa; phylum Arthropoda; class Insecta; order Lepidoptera; family Crambidae; genus Pyrausta; species Pyrausta aurata. The sequence goes on along the minus strand of OY757278.1, from coordinate 8,228,773 downwards.
CGCTAAAGGCACTTAAAGTGACATTTAATAAAGCCTTTAGAATGCTGTTTCTGCAACGCCTAAAGTTCAAAGGCTTCTTGCTTATGCAGATTGCGGGGGAGGAACCAACAGTATTTTGATTTCCATTGAATCTATAGGTAATGGGGCAGTCATATTTTTCACTAGCTTTTGCCCGCGACTTCGTCCGCGGGGAATAGTGACTTCTTTCTCCCGTTTTTTACACATTTACCACTACATCTTTGCTCCTATTGGTCGTAGCGTAATGTTATATAACCTATAGCCTTCCTCGATAACTGGACTATCCAACACAAAAAGAATTATTCAATTCGAACCAGTAGTTTCGGAGATTAGCGCGTTCAAACAAACAAACTCTTCAGCTTTATAATATTAGTATAGATTAATCAGATCGTTAATGTATGTTCTACCTAGATTTAATTAGAAAAAAAATCGTGCTTTAATTTTATTTTATTTTATCAAATGTAATATTTAATTGATATTCATTATTTGTAATTTTAATTGTTTATTTATTATTATGGATGCCATTGTCCGATATAAAGAAAGTCATTCATTAATTCAATATAGATAGTGCCATCCACGAAGGCGCGCCCCTCCACTCGTCCAAATCGTTTAAAGTACATGTGTGCAAGCTTTTTACAACATTTGAATTGAATTTGGAACATCATAATGACTTAAGAATGACAAGCGCACTACAAAAAATACACTCAAAGGGAAATATGCTCTACTAAGATATAATTTTAAGTAGGCATGGTTGCTACTAGACGAATAATAAAAAAATTAAAAATGCAACAGTAACATTTTTACTATTGACGTATACGAAATACGAAAGAATGTTTTATAAATAACATTTAAAAAATAAAATAATATATTTATAAGAGAAATATCAGATTTTTCTTCGTACACGTAGTTGTTCATAGTTAGCGTAATGTTTTTTAGTCTTCCCCGATAAAGTATATCCCGGTAATGTAATAATTACTACATGGTTTTTTATTTATTTAAAATTGTTTATGGTGTTTAAGTATGTAACCATTATTTTTTTAAGTAAATTTACAGACAGTAGATTATACCAGGTTTACCTTTTAGTACAACATACTGGGTTTTCCTTGACATATTAAAAATAATTAAAGTAGAGCCACTTTCGTGACGAGTCTAAATTTTTGAATGACGGCCGACCGCAACTGACGCGCGCGTCACATTCAATCAAAAAAAGAGTGGGGCGCGCCTTCGTGGATGGCACTATCTATATGCTCCGATAAATTCTATGAACATATTTTACAACAATCCTGATTTACACCAAACTCAGCTCAAACGATGCAGAAAATCTTGCTGAATACAACTAAGTTAAGACCAATATCTGTCAGTGTCGCTTAAGCCTTTTGCTTTTCCACCGTCGTTTACTTATTTCTTGGTCCATCTTTTCATTCCATTTCTCGTTAAACTCCTCACGTAATTATTATATTGCGTTGAGTCATTGTCCTCTGATTGGTCAAGTAGGTAACTGAGATGAACGAAAACTGAAATGTCTTTCTTTGTACAGAATGACTTTTAAGGACCGCGCGCTAAATACCGTCACAATAATTGAATAATAGTATACTATAGTTATACGATAGCTATGGAGTGCGCGGGCGCCGAAATACAATAGACGGCATTCTAGAATCCTCAATCATCCATCACAGCCGACTACAAGCCTTCCGATATGAAAATAAGAACTACTTTCGCCCGACAGAAATCGCAATAAAAACACGCCGCGTTCCAGACTCCGCTGTCAGTCGTCCGCCAAAACAAGCCTTACGGCCTAACATATAAGGACTGAATTCGACTGGCAAATAATCACTGCAAAAACACAATATTTTGTTTAAAAAAAAGTAAAAAGAACACATAAGAACATACATACAAATGAATAACATACGATGTGATGCACTGGGATTAGAACCCGTGTGCCCAAGTTCCAAGACCACCTAAGTTAGCTGCTGGGCTATCGCGGGTGACAGCCATTACCTACAAACACTATCAACATTTTTTTATACAGATAGACTGACTGCAGTACGTTTTAGATATGAGCACACGCACCACTGCACTGCCGCGCGCCCGGTCGGTTCTAAGTGGCGGTAATGTTCAATGTTACCCGTTATTGATATTTTAAAAACTTGGTATTTAATGGAATTTTTATTGGATTATGGAAAAATCTACTTCAATAGAGCGACCCCTAACTAAGAAACGCATTTAATTTGCCTGAGCAATTATTCACGAGCCATAATTAAGTAAAAATAAGAATTGTAATATTGTATTGAAAAATGTTTTGGATAACTTAATAAAGCTACTTATATACGTAAATAAAACCATATTAAAAAATAAAAATGAGCAGAGAATTTTTTCGGTAGAAGTTATAGAGCAAAATGCAAAAAGTTTAATTTTGAGTATCTCGGAAATCGAAAAAATATTGGATTCTTATTCTTACCTATTCTAACTTATACATACATACGTATACACGAACAATTTCAGACTGAGAATTTTTTCACAGAGAGTTATAAACGATTTCCATGTTTAGGTATAAATACCTAACTTCTCGTAAAAAAAATCATTGGATTATTGTATATCTATAATCTGTATTACTTATTTACACTATGTGCCAAGTTTCAACGACGGGAGAATTATTCGGGTGACAAAAGCTTCATTGATTGGACTAAATATACCACTTGTAATGTTACTACGTATAAAACTGTTTTGTTATAAATAACTACGGGTTTGGTGTTTTTACACATACTATTTCAGTTATTGGTTATAAAGCGGTTGATTCATCGTAACCAAACTGTTTTGTTATTCGTAACTGAATTGACTGATTAATAATAGCTTTACTCTCAATTTAGTAGCAACATTTCTTTTATGTAATCTGTAACTGAACTTTTTGGTTAACAGTTGCATAACTTTTGAGTAGTTAGTAAAGGTATAATTTCGTAGCGGACTCCACGCATCAGCAGTTGTGACACTACTGGAAACTATGTATTTTATATATATACATAGAAACCAGTAGTGTAGCCACTGCTGATACGTGGAGTCAGCTACGAAATTATACCTTTACTAACTACTCAAAAGTGATGAACTGTAAACCGAAAAGTTTTTTTTATTTATAGGTTTTTAGCCTGTAGCCAGAAAAAATATACAAGAAGTTAAAGCAAGATTCATTGGCACGTACCTAAATCTTGCTGAAACTTTTCATATAATAATTTTAATTACACACTAAGACTAATAAAAACAAAAACTTGATTTGTACTATTTTGTATTTATTAATATAATTAACAATGTAATTAATCACATTATGCACCTACTTATACTATTTATTAATTAACAATAAACTTTAATACAAATATTACTTTGTCTGGAATGTTTTGGGTTCTTTCAGATTTCTTCTATTCTTTATATAGTTTGTGGTGCTAAATTCAAATGTTAGGTTTGTTAACAAAATTTTATGACGGACACACTTTTTATCAATGTTCTGTTACGAAATTTTTAGCAAACCTTAGATTAGGATTCAGCACCCCAAATACATTGTAGATTGATGATCAGGAATACCCCAAAACCTACTTGGGTTTACAGTATAATACTTAAAAACTATCATTAAACACAAACAACTTACACAATCGCATTCTTCCTTGTCTAGGTCTATGGCCATAGCATTTGTTAACGGCTCTTCAGGCGGATCTACAGGGTTCTTTGGAACTGGCACGTCTTCAATTGCATAAATCATTAAGTTGTTAGAGTCCGGAGTACTATGATACTAGAAAAAAATCCAAAAACAAAATGTCAGATTTAGAAGATGTAATATTTTTTAAACTGTTTACACTAGAATTATCCTTTTTATGTTGCTTATTTTGATGTATATATCAGGAAAGTGAATTGTTATGTATTACTTACAGTGGTCTCAAAGGCGTCTGTCATAATGTTTCTTAAAAGTTGTATTTGAGTGGAAAGCTTAGCCCTGTGTCCTATTATAGGGACAAGTTCTTTTAAGTCAGCTTCTGACAGCATTTGCAATGTTTCCAAATCAATGAAGTGTCCTGAAATATCAATAAAAATTTGTACTTAAACAGATTCATAAAATCAGGTATTCATAATGCAGATGTTATTGGTAAAGTTGTCCAGAATCACTAAAATAAAACAGTCATATAGCTTATTCCTACTGAGGTATGCACTTCTCAGTACCCACATCACATTACAGTTCAAATAGTTGGTAAAGATCTGTTCAGTACTTCGCTTGTTTACTAGTAGGTACCTACCTACCTAGTTAACTTTTTTCAGCAAAAGATCACAATCTGCTTTATTTTTAACTAATATTCATATCTGATTTAAAATTGAGCTACTTTGAAAGAGTTAGCTTTATTATTATTGAGTAGGTATCTGCTTAGATACAAGGTTCCCAAAAGTACAAATATATTGGAAGAAGGTTAAAAAGGAATGCTTCATGTTGACGGGGCTAATGATCTATTCAACAAAACCCTATAGGTATAGGTATGTCTTAAATATAAATACCTAATTATATTTTAGAAAAGAGTTAAACTTACCCAAAAACTTAACATATATTTCCAGGCCCCATGACCGCAGATAATCGGAAATAGTTTTCTCCCCTGCCTCGTCTGCTAGATGCACGTCCATTTTTGTAAGCGGCTTAAAAAGATAGTCGAGTTTAAGATAATTCATTTGAAGCACAAACGACACTCGCCGCCATGACTCGCAAAGACGAAGAGAACAGGGGGCGTATTGCGATGCAGTTTTGACAGTTAAAACGCTCTGATTTACTGTCAAATTAGCAATTCTTATTGCAATTTCGCATTATATTGATAACATTACTATAATATAACAATATTAATATTAATATTCATACCATTGTAGTGTTATTATAATATTATTATATTGATAATATTCGTTTACACTGAGTCGGAATTGAACTGCCTCGGAATTGAACGGATTAAGTTGGATCGCAATACGCCCCCAGGGTTTCTACAGGTTTCTTTTGACACGACTGCGGCGGGCGGGAAAGTTCCAAAAACGTTTCCTTACACTCAACATAAATTTAGTTGCCGCTTACAAAATTGCTGAGATTTTTATTTTATGTGTAGTAACTTTCTTCAACAATCTTCAACAAAACTATTTAGTTGCAAATAAGTTTTTATGTTAAAAAAATGGTAGGTCAATTTTAGGTAAATTTTAACCTAAAGTTTGGTTAGTAAAGTAATACAATGTTAAGTTACAAGGTACTGAAACCGAGTTTGACAGTAATTAATAAAAACTTTTGTAGCCGAGAACCAAACTGCATTAACTAAAATGGTTACGTAAAATGCAACAGTAGCAGTTTGTTTAGACGTAAATTAAATTTATTTGTTCGTAAACAAAGTTTGACTATTCCTAGGTTAGCTTAACTAGTTTTGTTAAAAACTTTTTTCAGTGTAGCCTCCAGCTCAGCCATAACAATAGCCTTTTCATGTAGTAAAAAAAACCGGTTAAGTGCGTGTCGGACCCGCGCACTGAGGGTTCCGTGCCACACTTAACTAAATTCAGGGTCCACTTACTTTCACTTAACGAAAACATCACAATATATTGCGACAGCAAAAACAACTTTGTTTTTCATAGTGTTTGTATGAAAGACAAAGTTATATTTGCGGTTGATAAAAATGTGCAATATCTCAAAAACTACTGGTTCGATCTCCTTCAAACCAATTTTCGTTGCAAGTTTTTATTGAGATCTACATCATATATTTTTTTCAAAATTTTCACTTTCTTAGTTCAAAAGTTAGATGGGGGACGACGCCCATTTCACCACTTTGGAAGCGTCTATATCTCAAACCTTACACTTTTAGAAAAAATGGTTTTAGAAACCTCAACATCATATTGAAAGACCTATCCATAGACACCCCACACGCATAGGTTTGAGTAAAAAAAATTTTTTTAGTTTTAGTTTCATGTATGGGAGCCCCCCCTTAAATATTATTTTTTCTTACTTTTTGTATCTGAATCGGAAAGCGGTGAACAAAATACACCTACCTACCAAGTTTCAGCTATGTTATGCTTATAGTTTCAGAATAAAGTGGCTGTGACATACGGACGGACAGACAGACAGACAGACAGACTTGACGAAACTATAAGGGTTCCGTTTTTTGCCATTCGGCTACGGAACCCTAAAAACTATGTACAAACTTGATACTAACTATTCAGAAGTCAATGTTACCCAAACCTTCCGAAACAACTAAAAGCTAACAGACATTTCGCATTAACAAAATCACACCTAGTCCACCGCACCTAGTTGTTTCAACTTTCATCACAAACGTGTATGACACCGTTGCGATTGTACCGGCTCAGATGTTCAACCTATGAAATGCTGCCGGGGAACACCATAATTTTGTGAACATATCCATCACTTTCACTCGCTAGAACCAACTGGCTTGGCGACGAAGATGGCTAGATTCGAAAATATAAATAGTCGTGTTGAGTAAGGTTTTAGTGTTGAAGGTAACACAGGTTGTTGCATCTCGTCTTTAATCACAGCTTAAGTTCAACTTAAGTGCCTGTTAGCGGCTATTAAGAAAGAATGAAACAGTACTGTATTGCAAGATTGCAACAAACTGTTCGATGATTTGACCAAGACATATTAATATGACCTTCAAAATATTCGATTTATTTTGCGTCTAGATTAGCTAAAATGTTCATTGGAGAAAAGATAGTCAATAATAAATTAGTATAATAAGCTAAAAGTTCGACGTGTTCTGTACAAAAAACGAATATACGGTCGATTGACACGTCTATTTTTAATCTATTTTTTGGTGCAATTTTATCGTAGTAAGTAACACTGGATGACGATTTTTCATTTCTACACTATAATTATGATTGTAAGAGCTTCGTAAGACATACTTATGTTTAAACATCAGCACCTTAGATAAACACAAATGTGTCTCAACTTCACAAAGCAATTGTCAAATTATCGCGTACAATTGCAACGGTATTGCAGTTGAACTATTGCAGATTGCGAATTGCATCGCGTTGCGATAGCGGAAGGGTGCGCGTACGCAACGTTTCCGAATACATGGTATCTGTTAATTATAAAGTGTAAATTGTATAAGAGCGGAAACTCAATCTGTAATAGTGCATCATTGATTATAACGTAGATATCATGGATGACTCGCCTTGAGCTGCGGTTACGCACGTTTCTAAATGGACCAATCAGTTACTTACAATCGTTATTCTCCGGATTTTGTATGGATCTTTCCTTCTCCCTGAGATTGCAACGTTTCAGAATTCTTTATGTTCGTGGCACATACCTCGTGTGTTCATAAGTTTTGAGACGAAAAAAAAGAGGCATAACTTTTTAAATAATTAACTTACATTTCTAAAATTTACAGTCAACACTAAGTAGATAATAATCAACAATAAAATATATCTTTTATTCAAAATGTCCACCCTTGTTTTTAATACAGGCCCTTAGACGATTTGGCCAATCATCAATGGCGGCACGAATCTTTTCTAGCGGGATTCGCTTTGCTTCTCGAACAAGAGCTCGCTTCAGTGACTCCAAGTTTGGGTGGGACTTCTGGCAGGCCCTGAGCTCTAATTCAGTCCATAGAGAATAATCCAGCGGGTTGAGGTCGGGGCTGGAGGAGGGCCATTCGTTCGCCGCGATGAAGCCGGCACATTTTCCCTCAACCAAGCTTGGGTGGTTTTTGTTTTATGGGATGGTGCTGAGTCTTGCTGGAAAACCCAAAATTTGTTGTTTAATAAAGTATGAGATAGGGGTTTCACAACAGGCTCTAAGATGTCATTGATGTCATTTTGATAATTCTTGGCTTTCACCTTGACGCCTTGTTGACAGAAATGGAGCGGAGTGACACCTTCATACGAAACTCCCCACCATACCATCACACTTGCCGGATGATGAGTACGCGAGACATTCCGTGCTAAAGCTGGGACATCCTTGCTACTTTTGGCATAGACTTTATTGTTTTGTCGGTTGAACTTTTCTTCGACATTAAAAAAAATTCTCATCGGTGAACAGTATCTTCCTCGCATCGTGTCTCCGAAGCAGTAATGGACAACGTTCGCGTCGCAATTTACGAAGCCGATCGTTTAAAAAGTGAACTTTTCTACGGCTATACGCCTTTACCTTAAGATCATATTTCAGTATTCTGTTGACTGAAACGTGCGAAATTTTAGTCTGCAGAGCAATTTTTTTCTGAGTGCGACATGGATTTCGGCGAAGTCGCTCTCGGATGATTTTGATGTTCGCAGGCGTCCTTACAGAGCGTGGCCGACCACTCCTTTGGCGATCTTGCAAGGAACTTGTCTCATTGTATCGTTTGATAGTGTAATACACGAAGTTACGGCTTACGCCAAAAGTTTTCACCTCACGGAAAATCTCCATTGGTTTTTTTCCCGCCTTAAATAGCGATATCACGGTCGCATGCAATTCTTTAATCCCCTCCATCACGATAAAATTGACAGAAATAAATTTGAAAGTCAAAGGTATTAAAAGTAAACACTCCAAATTCAAAATTGGAAAAAGAAATAAATAGCAGCCAGTAATATTTAATTTATTTTTTTAACTACCAAGTTTGTCTCAAAACTTATGAACACACGAGGTAATTTAATTGATTGCGATGTCAAAAATATAATTTTGTTTTTATGTATTTTGCTACACAGGTCAGAATAAAGGCTCCCTTTCAGCATATTATCCTATATGCTTGACAAGAGGACAAAAACATAAAAAAATAACAATAACAATTCATCACTGTGTTCAATCGTTCAACTTTTTGCGAACAAGTCAACCCCATTGGTTAATTTTGGAACAATAAACATAAAAACTAGTTCGGTGACCTTAAATTTCAATTTATCATTTTTAATGATGTGGATTGAAAAGACAAAACGCGTCATCCCTGAAATCATCATTACTGGTTCAGGAAATGCTAACTTAACTTGAGCTAAACGTTAGCTTAGCTATAATACATTAGTTAAAATGCATTCGACGAAATGTAAATCAATGTAGGTTTTAGTTGTACGAAAAATTGAGTTTATAAATTGAGTTAAATTAATCAATATTGTTAATGTTGGAGATGAAACTCGATACAAACACTGAGATTTCTTAAGATTTATTTAAATTTTATTTCAAATTAGGCATTCCTGCCAGTGGGAGTGACAAACAAAACCTTAAATTTTTACCTCAATAATTATTAGCTTTACAAGACGTGGTACGAGTTATAAATGAAATTATAAGGCATGAAAAGCACGCGAACTTTAGTGTTTACCTGGTTTATTACTCTTCTTGTGTAAATATGATTTTATCAATAGCCAGACTTGTTGGTGCAATCTCACCTGATAAACGGATCATTATTTCTGACTAGGGCATTAAATATGAGTGTTGTGGTACCATTGTTGTGCCCGATTTCCATAACACATGTGCATTAGCTACTTACTTTGGGATCAGAGCAATGTATGTGATTGGTGTCCAATATTTAAAAAAAAATAAGGCAAATTCCTAGTTTTAGTACACACAAACAAATAAAAAAAATGAAGCTGATAATTGACTGATCAACCTTGGTTTTTTATAGCTAACAGCGTTTGCTACCAACGCTACCGTGTTTTTGAACTTTGCAAGCCTTGAATATTCGCCGAGAACTTACTTTATCCAACTGTACACTGAATTCACAAGGAAATCAATTAAGGCAGCCGAAGCTATAAAGTGTAATGAATCTGATATGTATTTATTATGGAGGAAGTAAAAAATATATGTTCGAAAGCAAACCTTCCGCTTTCTCAGAATATTTATCTTGCGAATAATTAAAGCAATACTTTATGATAATTATTGACTGTTGTTATAGTGTGAACATTTGGAAGCTGTACGCAAAAAAAAAAACGCCAATACACACATACTAAACATACTTAAGGTTGTTTTGACCTGTAGTATGCGTGTGTGCCAAACGGCTAAACTGTACCTGCATCGATTTGCGGTTTCTCCTTGAAACGTCGTCCTTAAATAGGTCCATGGCATGAACAGTTATACTTAAAATCGAGCATAATCTTCAAATCTTGACTGAATAAACTATTTTATTTTGCATAAATATAACTCAGTAGGAGGCAAGAAACATCTTTCAGGGAAAGTGTAATTCAAACTGTTTCTACATACACTACTTACGTGTTGCAGTTGTTTGCATTGCAGTGTCAATGACATTTCTATTAGACGTCGCAGACAACAGGGGTGAGCTAATATGATGATTTAAACGAGGATTTAATTAACATAACCTCTACCTAACAAATGAAAGATATGAAATTTAAATCAGGACATTCAACCATCGCACAGTGAATAACCCACTACTAACTACATGGAATCTTTAAGATCAAGGCACACGTTTCTGTGGTTATCGAATATTAGCTTTAATCTTGGTGGTACTTAAACAGGGTCGTTTAAACTTATTGCAGCCAGTTCGGTAAGTGAAACCTCGACATACCACCAGTAAGTATGAGTTTCTACTGTGAGGTTTTCTCTGAGCTAATATTTAGCGAGGCCGCCATATGATGCAAATTATAGATGTCCACTTACACTTGAAAGCAGTATAGTACAACAATCTGGCTATCTCTTTTTGGAAAATAAATTTTAATTTCTCCTGTGAAATTTTAAGACTGATTTTAATTTTTTTGCGTCATCAGCGTGTAAGCTGTAAACAGCAGCATGCATTTTTTTTTGTTGTGTGTCCACAAATATCATTCATTATCATCATCATTATCAGCCAAAGGACGTCCACTGTTGAACATAGTCCTCCCCCGCGGTTTTCCACAGCGACCGGTTGTGAGCTTACAACAGACAGGTCTGTCCATCTTGTCGGTGGACGTCCTACGCTTCGCTTTGGGTCGAAGGGTCTCCAACATCAAGCGTGATGATAATCTATACTAATATTATAAAGCTGAAGAGTTTGTTTGTTTGTTTGTTTGTTTGTTTGTTTGAACGCGCTAATCTCCGAAACTACTGGTCCGAATTGAATAATTCTTTTTGTGTTGGATAGTCCAGTTATCGAGGAAGGCTATAGGCTATATAACATCACGCTACGACCAATAGGAGCAAAGATATAGTAGTAAATGTGTAGAAAACGGGAGAAAGAAGTCACTGTTCCACGCGGACGAAGTCGCTGGCAAAAGCTAGTGATTCATAAACATCACCTGACTGCATTCATGAGAATCACTTATTGCAATGACTATGACACACATTCGTTGCAGATTTCATCTGAACCTTGACTAAAACCTTCAAATGGTCACGATTTACCTCGCATGTTATCAAAAATCTTGTAGGTATTTTGAAATACATCAAAATATACTATTTAAGCTAACCACACTGCCTTTTTTGGTACACGGAGAAAAAAGACACCACCATAAATTAAAAAAATGTTTTGTATTTGATGCAAATACTAAGTTTTAATATTACTTAGAAAAGTTTTGCTTTTTTTACAAATATTAATGATTTTTAGGAAATCATTTGTATTTGTTTTTGTAATTCCTAAAAATCGGTTTTAGTCAATGTCAGATATTACAAATTTTCTTGGTTATCGCAAATCATAGTAAATATAGCTAAAGTCTTGTAATTACTGCAAACCTATTTAGTATGTTTTAAAAAGTTCATTCATATTTTCAAGAAATGGTTTTAGTAAAAGGCAAAATAACAAACTTTTGTAATAATTAATGGTTACATCTTAGTATTTACATGAAGTTACTAACGTATTTCTTATAATAATATTACTGTAATGTTTTGTTATTCCAAGTAAGCACATATTTGTATTTACATATGGTTTACTTGAAACTATTAGCGTATTTTTTAGAATAATAAAAACTAATCTGTTTTGTAATTCCAAGTAACCTGTTTTGTCAATACAAGTGATGCTCGCGGCACAGGCAATATATTGTCTGCCATTTCAAGTTTGCAAGCGCTCCAGGTGACACGGTGTGCTTGCTTTAAACATAGTTAACACCTATAACTAGTGTTGTAGGTAAATACAATTTTTTTGTGAATTTTAGTGCTGTGGTATTGGTAATTTATCTAGTTTAGTACCTTTTTATAAGTAAAGACCTAACGTACGTACGTACTGGATGTGCTAACAGAGGTGTCGAAAGATATTTAAGTCGCGAATTTATTTGTCATTTTGCACAAAAATTACTCACAAGGACAATGACGACAGAATCACCTCTTAAAGACATGCGATTTCTCAGTTAGAACATCCTGTATAGGTGTTTACTTATAATTAGGTAACTAAACTAGATAAATTACTAAAACTAGAGCACTAAAATTCACTAAAAATTAGTATTTACATATGACGTCACCATTTCCGATATTACAATAAAACTCTTAAAATTACAAAACACTTAGTAAGTGTCTATGACGTCACCATTTCCGATATTACAATAAAACTCTTAAAATTACAAAACACTTAGTAAGTGTCTATGACATCATCATTTCCGATATTACAACCGAACTCTTAAAATTACAAAACATTTAAGTATTTGTTTATGACGTCATCATTAAAGAGTAAATACTAAATACTAAACACTTGAAATTACAAAAACGTTACATGTAATCTTTACTAACAGCTTTTACAAAAATCCATTACCAATTGTTACTGAACATTTGTTGTCCTCGGATTTAGAAATATTTTAGTAATAATTACTGTATTTTTGTCAGATTTTCTCTCCGTGTACATAAACAAAAAGTAATTAGTGGTTTTAAGATCATTCAACCTCGGATAAGTCAACTTAAAGATTATGAAGGGTAACAAAACATGAGACCTAAGAATAAATACTTTTATCTATGTTCAGAGACATGAATGACGTTATTATATTTAAATCTAAATTGCATGAATACTTAATTGAAAAATGTTTCTATAGCATTAGTGATTTTTTGACAGAGAGAATTTAACTTAGTAATATTTTTTTTCGTAGTAGGTATGTTATTTGTGTAATTACTGTTTGCAATACCTTACAGGTTACTTAGTCTTAAGTACATTATTATTATTATTTTTGAACTTATGTAACACTTAGTTTGCAAAATAAAGTTGACATTGAAGGTGAAGTTTTGCTAACAGGTTTTTGAAAAATGCATATGACATTGTCGATGAGACGAACATGAAAACTAGATAGATGACCTAGTAAAGGTTACTAACTAGTAAAGGTGCAATCGACCTTTTCAGCAATGTAACATCCTATAACTGGATGTGAGGTAAGCAGAGGAAGGAAACAAAATCATAAAAAAAAGTTTTCTCTAAAGTATCTACTGTAAATTGCATGATGATCGACATGATAAACTTTATTCGAATCTCAATAGGACTTTTGGAGTAGTTGTTAAATCTGACTACAATGCCAGCGGTCGCGAGTTCGAATCCCGCAAGGGGCAAATGTTTATGTGATGAGCTTGAACATTTATACCTAAATTAAAGATGCTTATAATATGTATAAGTAATATGGGAGACGCCCCCGTAAATAATCGTTGCCTGGTACTTATTCGTAACACAAGGAAGAATTCCTTACCTTGAAACAAAGACAATTGGTGTTTTATCCGGCGCATATTTATTATCAATCAAATAGTCAACACCACAATGATCCTTCTCTTCAGCTCAACTCAAAAGCATGAATTACCAAACCTGAAATACATCCCCCCAAATTATTACGGCGAATGGAATTAGCAAATTGAATGATGACTGGCAGACACATCCGTTGGTGCATGTGTGACAAATGACCGCTTGGAGCACACACACCTTCTTCTGATTGTTAAACGCACGCAAGGCGAGGGTTTCTATGTGTTGGGGTTGTATGGGATTTCCTGTTACGCATATTTCTAATGGAGGTAAGTGAATTAGGGCTTTCTTTGCTACTAATGTTATGCTTTTTATTCGGTGCAGTATCTGTCTACCGACATTTATTGTTATTCGGTGTGATATATTTAGTTTGTAGTAGGTACATATACATAATATTCCAATTATAGGTATTAAATGAATGCACATGGTAATAGGTGTTCAGATACACCATCATTATTTTTAATTTATTTATTTATTTTTTATTAGTATTTTTTTTTGTATTTCATTTTGGTGCTGAATAAACGTTTTTTCTCTCTTTCTTTCTTTTAATCATTTTGTACATAGTAGAAAAAACAGGTTCTTGTACAAAAGCAAAAATAAAGTGTTTTTGCTATCGTGGTAAATTGTAAAGTAACATAACAAAGATGTAGGTTACTTTAAAATAGTAATATACGTTAGAGTTACAGGGAAATTCAATGGGCTGATGGCAAATAAGCGCGGCTTTTTCCAAAGGAAGAAAGCAGGGTGAAAAATGCAGGAAACCACGTCATACCAATCAATCATGTATCAAGCAAGATGTAAGATACTAACCGTACGCAATTCATGCAAATCGCATATTGTCTAATATTTTTTTAAGCTTCGTTGATTTCATGAAGGTTACGGTCCATTGGCACGAACGTATGAAACCTCACTTTTTACAACTTAGTTACGGAACCAAACAGTTGGCTTGCATAATAGCATTGCAACTAATCTGAAACTTTAAATTACGAAATAACTTATTTTACTAGAATCCATGTTTAGATTTACACTGCTACAGTTTAAAGACTCTTACAGCCAGCGTTTTCATTAGGACTCTCGTTAATATGGTTACAGCAACCACTAACAAAGAAAATAACAGACGATCACATAAAATTTGCGAAAGGCAGTAACAATGATTACCGTAATCAATTATGTACTGCTACTTAAAATTATCCGTTTAAATTAATTTTGTTAAAGTTTATTTTTTTAAATATTTTTTGCTACACAGATTCACGGCACGTTAATGCCGTGATACCTTTCGAAAAAAGATACTTTTCGAAAACGATTCTTTTGGGAACCGAATTATCTAGAGTCTGAAATGGAAATTAATTAATGTCTAAACTTCCCTAGAATATAGCGAACTTCTGAGGTTTAAATAAGATAGCCAACTAAGTAGAATCTAAAAAAAACATCCATAAATCAGCCGGAGCTGTACAAATAAGATATATCTTTTAAATGACAACAACTATTAGAAGATATTTCTGTGTAACATTTGTAAATGAAACTTTTTTTTAGTCTGGGTTTGCTCTTGACTCCAGGCCAAGCCAAGTGCGACTAAGACGGAGTCGAAGATGGAACGAGCTCGCCCAGAAGTTGCTGTTATGTTTTGTGCTACATAAATATATTTGTATTTGTACCTAATAATAATAATAATTTATTTATGAGATCAAGTTTAATGACTTGTAATTTGTTAGTTATAAACTATATATTATACTATAACTCCAGCTGAGGTTGTGCAACTTAGCTAACGGTGAAAGAAAATCTTTCAAGCAAATTTCAACTGAATTCTGATGTATGGTTGCGTAAAACATCTACTATATGTTTGCTTTAATAAATCGATGAGTCATAGTGAAAAAGGAAAAAGGAAAAAGTAAAGGAAGCCTGTTCACTCTAACTTTGAATAGATTCGGATTGTAGTCACTAGGAAACACCGACGCGGGCAGCGAGATCCACTACCCCAATCGTGAGAAAAACTACAATCTAAATGATTTTTTAGTTCGTGAAATGGAGAAGGCACAGCCAGAGAAGTTGCGTGTTTCATTCTACATAATGATAGCGACCGATATTCAAGAGATTAAGATACGAATAACAAAAGAGATTACTAACCTTGCAGATGGAAAACAATATTTAAAGAGCAAATGTCATAGTACGTGCAGACTCCAATACGACATTGCTATTAATTAGTCACGTTTTAATACTGTTTCTATATAATAACCATACAATACTTTACACGAGATTATGTAGAACTATAAAAATATACATCTAAGTTTGGCTTTTTGGATAGCAATTAATTGAAATAATAAATCCGGTTTACAGGTAATATTAAAAGATGTACAAAAAACTTAATGTGACGACTAGTGAGGCAGGTTTGTAGAAGAATTTATTATTAAACTAGCTTTTGCCCGCGACTTCGTTCGCGTGGACTTCAGGTTCGTTTGCAATGTAAGCGCAAAAAATGAGTTTTTTTACGACCTCACATTAGAAACCTCAAAAATTGTAGCCTATATGTTATTCTGATGTATAAGCTATATTGTGGTAAAGTTTCATTCAAATCCATTCAGTAGTTTTTACGTGAAAGAGTAACAAACATCCATACATCCATACTTACAAACTTTCGCCTTTATAATAGTAGTAGGATAAATCACGTGAGATAAGTATTTTGGTTTGCACGTGTTTGTGCTCGTCTCAACAAACAACTGCCTGCTTTTCAGATTAAAAAAAAAAAATTACCTACCAATGTTTTATTAGGGTTCCGTAGCCGAAATTCGTCAAGTCTGTCTGTCTGTCTTGTCTGTCCGTCCGTATGACACAGCCACTTTATTCTAAAACTATTAGCATCACACAGCTGAAACTTGGTAGGAAGGTGTATCTTACTTACCGCTTTCCGATTCAGATACAAAAAGTAAAAAAAGACATTCAAGGGGGGGCTCCCATACATGAAACTAAAACCTAAACAAAAATACTCATCTCTATATCCTTCCTGCAATCCTACTACTATTATAAAGGCGAAAGTTTGTAAGTATGGATGTATGGATGTATGGATGTATGGATGTTTGTTACTCTTTCACGTAAAAACTACTGAATGGATTTGAATGAAACTTTACCACAATATAGCTTATACATCAGAATAACATATAGGCTACAATTTTTGAGGTTTCTAATGTGAGGTCGTAAAAAAACACATTTTTTGCGCTACTAGACGGGACGAACCTGAAGTCCACGCGAACGAAGTCGCGGGCAAAAGCTAGTGTTGCTATAAAAAAGCTAAGATAGGTCTTTTAAAATGACATTGACGTTTCTAAAACCATTTTTTCTAAAAGTCTAACGTTTGACATGTAGATTTCCTCCTAAGTGGTAAAATGGGCGTCCCCCCCCCCCCCTTCCTAACTTTTGAACTAGGAAAGTGACAAATTGGAAAAAAAAAATTGGTTTGAATGAGATCACTGAGAACCCGTAGTTTTTGAGGTATTGCACATTTTTATCAACCGTAAATATAACTTTGTCTTTCATACATACACTATGAAAAACAAAGTTATTTTAGCTGTAAAAAAATATTGTGGTGTTTTCGTTTGGTGAAAATAAGTGGACCCCGAATTCAGTTAAAGGTGGTACGGAACCAGTCAACTCAGTCCGCGGGTCCGACTTTTAACAATGAATTCAGCAAGATAACATTATAGTTTTACACAAGGGCACTTTGCAATATGTTTCGTAAGAACCTAGTTATCGAAAATAACTTAGAATTGCGCCAACACGCAACTACCTAACATCCTACACTCGGAGGATGTACAAAATAAAAATAAACAAGCAATCGCGATTCGCGGTTCTCCGTAAGTACTTACATCATACCTACTTAAGATTTCGAAATGATACTAAATTGCAACATCTAAACTTTACTAAAACAAAGTTAAGACTTTACCGAACTACGAAATAAAATGTATATACATATGTAAGTATATACATGTAAATGTTTAAACATACTTCTTAATGTATATACATTTTATACAAATATTATAAAACTAGAGAGTTTGTTTGTTTGTTTGAATGCGTTAACCGCAAAAACTACTGAAAGAAAGAAAAGAACGGTTATTCAAATGTATATATTTAAAATACCAAATATTCTTACAAATTTTTTTTTGAAATTTACTACTCCCATTTGAAAATTATTTTTTTATTATATAGCTCATTTATCGGATAAATCAATGAGTTATTAAATTTACATCACGCGATGACCTATGGGAATGATCGGATGCATTCGCTAGTAATGCTAGTATTATGTTATAGTTTGACATAATTTTTTTAAATTTAGAGTAACTTGTGTACTTATAAGTTCATACATAGTTAGTTAGTTATTAATAGAGATGCGCCGAGTAGCATTTTTGCCGAGTACCGAGTACCGAGTATTACTCGGTTCATTTTTTTTCCAACCGAGTACTCGGCCGAGTAACTCGGTTCAATCAAACTCCTGTTTCGGGTGTGTAAACAAGTACAAACCAGGTTCGCGCAGAATAAGCTTTCATCAAGCCACTAGAGCGCGATGATCCTAAAAGCCCCATTACTTTTTTGGTATTACAAAATCCACAGCATGATGATAACATAAAATAAAGACATGTAAGACTTACAGCCAATGACGAATTTAAATTTTATTTACTAAATTTAAATAAGGTCGCTATTACAAAGAAAATTTGCTAGCAAAAGACAAGTGTCCGTTCGAGTGGTGGGTGGGCAGGGCCCCTAACAAGGTATTTAGAACTAGCACTCTTAACAAGAGTGTTTCTATGAGCACCTGCAAGCACCATTTACAGCTGATCATTTTCGGAGGCTGGTAAAGTCTATGAAGAAAAATGGAATTGTCTGTTACTAGAACGTGCAGAGAGCTTTGCATCACCACAACACAATCTAACTTTATAAAATTTCACATATTATTATTTTTATTTACGTTTTCCTCATTTTGTTTCTACTCATTCATTATCATAATTGAGGTTGTAATAGATTTTCCCAGTCGTTTAGATAATTTCTACCTAAATATATTGCTTTACTTAAACCGAGTATACTCGGCACTGAAACCGAGTTACTCGGCCGAGTACGAGTATCAAAAAACCTGCCGAGTACGCCGAGTACCGAGTATTAACCGAGTACTCGGCCCATCTCTAGTTATTAATAAAAAAATACTATTTTAGGAATAATCGAGAAAAAGAGAAGTATTAGGTTTTTTCCTGTTTGTATCATAGTAACATCCTAGGAAAGTAGGCATATTGCCAATCAGGAAATTATTTATAGCATGATAATTTTATAAATATTTAATTATGATTAAAAGATGCTTAAATATGTTTTTTTAATAGCTGGAAAAAAATAAATACTAAGTATTTAAATATTATGTACTAAATACACCCAGATAAAATTAAATATTATTGGTTGGACCGGTGTCTTCAAACAGCAAGCCGTGAACAATGGCATGTTATTAGAGTGGTCCACGTAATAACAAACCAGGGAAACAATTCAAACTTGTTACTCATGACAGTAATTCAAACAATAGTTTGCATGTAAAATAATAGCGGAGCCCCGCGACTGTGCTTTGAGTTTGCTCCCGTTGCAGCTATCCAACACAATATTTATTTTTATTGGTCCAGTACTTCCGGAGATTTTATGTTTAAAGAAACAAACACACTCTGAGGCAGCAGAACACTGGTAAACCAAATTTACAATACAATGCATTGAGTAAATTTTTTCTAAAACTTGTGTAAGGTTGTTAATATGTTAAAATAAATAAATAACACATTGAAAGCAAAAATAACACCTTTGTAGGTGACAATGAAGAGAGGTAAGCAGGTATCATAATTTCGCCATCGCAATTTAATTTGCTGCTAGCGCCATCTTTTGGTTACGGTTAGTGATGCCACACAGTGCTAACCTTGCTGCAACCACGAATAAGTTTTATCTAAGTACGCAAAAATTGGTGAAAAACCAAAGTATACTTTGCCTGAGAATATTCAAATGAGACGAAAGAAATAATTATAAATCTTTGTAAGTTTGTTGTAGCATTGTATATAGTTCATTAAAAATATGTAAGTAAGTGGAAAATTCACAAGGATATAAAGAAACTGATTTATACGGGTGGTTTGGTTATGTGCAAAACTTAAAAAAAATAGCAGTGTGTAAGAAGACGTGTGGATTACTGCGGAATGACAATCGAATTAGAATCTTTTAGAGAGAAGCCTAGCAGCAGAGTTTTAATAATACTCTTGACGATCAGAACTCTAGGTCATTGAGTTCTGACTTCTGAATAATATAATAAAAGGTCACCGAATCTCTAGAGCAACAAAATGTAACTTACCGAACGTTTTGTGGAAATCTTAAAACTTAAAAAAAACACTCCATCTAAATCCTCAATGAAAGGATCAAGAGAGTAAAATAGCGTATACAATGCACTTTTCACAGTCCATATACTGGTATACACTTAAATAATGGAATTGCGTTTATTTATCACGAACAAATAAACAATAACAACTTGATCATGTATTGCAGTACTGCGGTAGCGGAAAATCGTCACTGACAGACAGGCAAAGTAGCTAGCAGAAACTGAATAAATGGGTGACTGCGCATGCGCGCTCCAAAACGCGGCAAATTAAAATGAGCCAATCAAATCGAAGTTACCGGTTTTGACGTCTATAGAAATGTTGCTATTACTAAAAATAAATATTGATTCGAGGCCGAGGCTAGAATGCGTTCATAAAATATATTTTTTGAGCTACATGGAGCTCAGTTGACACTGAGCTCCATGCCTTGAGTTCGAGTTCATTGGTGTTTTAATGTCCGTAATAATAATGCTGAAAACCGGAATACACATTTAGCAGAATAAATGAGAAAGAGTTGCTAAAATGTATGCAAAAAAGTATTGAGTAGTAAGTAAATGTTTTTTTGCTTAAGTAGGTAGCAGTGTAGGTAGATAGAATTTAACCAAATCAAATTGTACGAAGACGCTACGTATGTACGTATTTAAATTGTCAAAAAAGTCTTGAAATTAACTCCGTGCTAGGTTTACTAAATTTTTTACAACTTTTAACTTATTATAATAAAGTTCGAGAACACCTTTCTGAACGAATTAATTGATCTAATCATTTTTTTATCTCCCTTTTTGTTAAATGTGACTAATTAAAACGTTTCTGCCACTTGCCTTTTACTTTATCGGAGTATTTGAACTATTTAACTAATTTTTATTGCTTATTTTATTATTTTCTATCAAATTCTGTAGTATCATAAAAGTTTATTATTGAATTTGGCGCGTTTATATACTCACGCCCAGTTTGACGTCACATTGCGGGGTTCTCAAAAGATCCTTACCGCACCCTTTTGAGTTCGCTCAAAAAAGGCTTATAAATTATTTTATGCAAAGTAATATGCACTCTATGACGAAGAGTTAAAATCCTTGTTTAATAATCAAGTAAATTAGTTTCAGGTAAAGCCACCAGATGCCGTGGTAAAATCAAACCAACACTAGCGCAGAATAAACCAATCACGTTGCAGGAACTTTGACGCAATTTGCAAATGGCCGTGAAAAGGACTGAGCTCGAGGGTGTATGAAAAGTTAATGGTGGATGATTTCGTGATAAAAACTTGTGAAATTAATAATACAGTGTGGTGTCGTTTATAAGAAACAAAATGTGCCAAAAAGTGAGAATCCAGTCTTAATGGTGGTATAGGAAGCGCCCGATAACCGCTGGAGGGTCGATCTACGAGACATTGCTGGCAGAAGGGTAAAGTTCTAGTATAATTTTAGCTATTTTCGTGTCAGTTATCGCTTTTGTCTGATGTGTAATACTTTACGTCGTGTGTGTAAGGAATTCCGAGTGTGTATTACTTGATTTTTGGGCATAAGTTGTGATTTGGGATGGGTGTATGCGCCTTGTCGCCGGTGGATAGGCGTTGCGTGAAACGTCCAGTATCAGGTCCAGTAGAACTGGAGAGTCATTGAATATTTCAGTGGAATACTGATCAGCATAGGAAATAGCTTTCAGCAGGGTCGTTTGTCTATCTCTTCTATCCAAAGGAAGCAGAGAAATCTCGTAAAATTGGTGTAACAAGGCGAGCAGTTATAGGTATGTATAATAGGTAACTCGTATATATAGGCACAGCCCTGTTGCTAGTAGAAGGACATCGATTCGCCCATATTATCCGCTTTTTAGTATTTATTAGGTTCTAAGAGCAGCTACTGGGTGTGTTTTTGAATGTAATTAGTAGATTCATTGGTGTTTTCATTGTTTGTGGCGGCTAAAGCGTTCAGATGCTACAAGATTTGCTGATAATGCTAATTATGGCGATAATTGGTCATGATAATTGTGCGTATTTCATTTCGTATTTATTTATTGTAAATAACTTAGTTGCAACTATTTGTCATTGTCTATAATGTTGTGATTATTATAAAATTTAGGCCACCTACTTGCCTTGATAAGCATTTTAGCGTTTTCTTTGCAGTTAGTGACAGATGTGTACTCATATTATCAAATAGGGTCTTGAGCTCCTAACTTGTTTGAGCATATAAATCAGATAAATTCATTTAATTTATTTGATTGATAAGATTTAAAACCATTTGGTGTGTATGTGTAGTTTGTGCTAATTTTATGCACATGGTGAATTTGATAAATAGCTCCTAGTAGAAGTTATTGATTTATGTACCTACACATATTGTGTTAAATGTGTGTGTGTGTGACTTACTTACAGTCATCATAAAAGTATGATTAATGCATGAAGTCATGGCGCTTGTCAAGGAATATTTGTTTGCATGAACTTACAAAATTCCCATTGTACCTATAGGCAAGATATTTCATAGGAAAACATCATTTTTGGTACCTTGATATCCACATTATCCACATAAATATAATAGCAAAGTAATCAATCAATATATTGAGTAATCTAAAATGTTACCTTTTTCTTACGCAAATAATAAAAAATATCAAGGCTCCCGCTGAAAATCAGCATTGTGATAAACATTACACATTGTTATCACGACTAGTGCTGAGCGGGAGCCCGTTTGATACACAATCATGTTTCTTATATTATTAATTTTATTATGTCTGTATTGTTGTGTGTCAACTAAATGTTTCTTTCTTTCTTTCTAAACATTTCATTTCATTAAAATTCTTAACTAAATATCTGTATTTGTATATTTATTTAAGAACTTTATTGCACAAATAACAGTGTACAAAAGGTGAACTTAATGCTAAAAGCATTCTCTCCCAGTCATACCTTTAGGTCATGCAGAAAGAATCTGTATTTGTATACTACTCTGTTTATAGACATAGACCTATAAACCTGACTTCTGCACTTATCACTTTTGACTTTTTTCTAATTGATTTGTTCCCTGACTAGTAACATAAAAAAAAACTTAAAATATAAATTTACTTGACGATATTGGTATCTTCGAGAATCTAGATAACAATATTTGCTGTCCTTGTTTGTGTGTCACTGTTGAAGTGTGAAAAGGTGTTGAAAATTGACCGACAAACTGATTTGGTACGACTTTGTAAAGGTATATTTTAGTGTTGTTTTACATATTTTGCTTTAGAATATTTTCAATGTATGAAAACCTGTTGAAGCCACATTTAAGTTTGTAAACCAGGATACAAAATCATTGTTTTATGAGGATTATTTGTAAAATTAAGTTATCCTACACCTAAGTACTTCCACCGTAAATTTGTTACAACTAACTAATCAACACGCACATCAGACTTCATGATGAACAATGGAGAATCTTATTTATATATTTTATTTCTTTCCATTGTAATTTAGTTAGCAATTATGTAATGTTGTTTGTTTACATATTTACAAATCATTACATCATCAAAACATGCTGGTATTATGATTGAACACACTTTTCATTCATGATATTTCAAAAACTACCCCTTTTATTTCAAAACATGCCAGGCTTAGATAGAACCTCAATAAAATTGAACTAACCAATTTAAAATAATGACATAATTACAATAATCAAGTAGAGAGAGATACTTTTCTTGGTTTAAATCTGGTACTATATCTTTTGTTGTAATGGGTTTTATTATGAATGTTTGTATGCACTTATTTTTTTATTCTTTCTGTAGTATAATGTACTTATAATTTTGAATTTCTATAAGCTAAATTCATGAGAGCAAGTAACTAGGTGCCTACTTCAAAGGTAGCTCCTGTTCTTGATCAGCACTCTCGAATGGCAGGTGCATTGTAGAAGTGCATGCACATGAATACTGCCATTGTACCTTCTATGGGGCAGCTGATACAAATAAGGCAAAAGGTTGTGTGTTGTCTTATTATTAACTTGTTACAGAATAATGACCCTTATGTTCATTGGTTATGTATGTTTTTCAGCTTCATATATGAATAGCGTATATATGAATGTGATATCCCAGTCCAAGCCACATAAGATTAGATCTCAAAGCGCTGGTAGGGCCCAAAAGATAAGGAGACATGTTTCGGCCCATTCAGGGCACATTAATTTTTATTATTTTTTCACTGTACATTTCATGACCTAAATTGAAATAGATTTTGAATTTTTTTAGAGACTACATCTTGAGTACAATCACTGGTCACAAATTGTTTAAAGTAGCCGCTAAAATCGTTACTAAGATAATATTGCGTAACTTTCTTTTTACTCTTCATTTTTTGAAATGTTTGCAAACCATTAAAAATTTGATTTCCATAATATTTTAAATGGTTCCAAATAATCGTCTCAATTGTGTTATTGCTTTATGAAATCTAATTATTCTCGTTCTCAAGTTAACCAGTTTATGGTAAGAATGCACAAAAATGCTTTTTTTAGCAGTTTTGGTACTGGCACAACTAGTTCAATTATTTATAGTCTACTACACAAGCATTGGGTGCTCATGAGTAGTTGAGCACCAGTTAGCCATGTCATGAATTCGCGACCGTTCGAAAACCAGTCTTAAAGTACAGTTGATCTCGTAAGTATAAGTTACTCATTTGAGGATTATCATTACCGTAATTATTCTGAAACTTGTAAGACCTAATATCCTCCCTTGCATAGTTAAGATTCCAATCCTATGTGCATCCTGGATACTTGCGAAGATCCTAAGTATAGATTTCGAAATTCGTCTTTATCTTAGCACTACAAATACCTGATACCAGTCAGCCGAATCTAGTCACGATAGCAGTGGTTGTTGGTTAACAGCTGACGCATAAAAATCCTATTTATTCCGCCAATCGTTGGATTTTCACAATGATTCGATTATAACAATTACCTGCTCTGTAACTCTCATAAAAAGCCCCCTTTCTTCCCAAAACTCATTCCCTTCCCCATATACTTAGAAAGAAAACAAAAAATCTGATTATGTCTTAGTGTAAAAGTTTGATTATTTTGAAGGGTTTTTCAAATATTTGCTCACGTTAACTAGCGTTTTATGTGGTCGACTGTACTTACATTGCGTTCGGTTTAGCCGAGTTAGCGGGGCCTGTTTGTACAGGGCGATGTAGACCATTCTGCTTGTCATTAGGGTTGCCAACAAGAAAAGTAATCCTCTTTTTGGTTGCAGGTTTCTTGTCGACTTTTCCTTTTCTGAACGGCGACGTATGTCCCTTTTGTCTCGTTATCTTATTATTTTATTGCTGTTACGATGACGGAGGTTACTAATTAATTATGTTATGACTTTATATTTTCGTATATTTTTACATCATATGTGTAATTGTCAGATGCGAGTTCTTTTCGTAGTTTTTGGATCGTTTGTGGTTCAAATGGATAGGCATATAATTTCAAGTAGGTATTTTATTATTTTTAATTACGTATTTTTGATAACCCTAGCTCCTTTCAAGCTATTCTGTTCTCAGCTGAATCGCCGCTTCGTTTTCTGCAAACACCTATGTTGTGGGTCGCGGTTATTGTTCTTTTTCTTTACCCTCCTACATGAGTAAGCAAGCAAGCACAGATGTTGCAATTTTTCATTTCTATGTGCTTTAGTCTCTAACTACATGATGCAGAATTGCAATCAGGGCTAACGCGTATGAATTCGCCGCTGGGGGCGCTTGTGTGGCGTGAGGTCTCCAAAATGTCAAATGTCACTGTATGTGGGTTAGATGTGCTTGTTTTTTAGGGTTTATTTCTATTTAGATGAATGTTTCGAGAGAGTGTTTTAAAAAGGGGACTAAGAAAATAAATTTTAAATCTTTTAATAACTTGTATACTTACTCCTCTTTTCCTAAGAAAGCTGGACTGCGGCATGCTTGATGTATTGTAATATTAAGATGTAATGGCAAACTTGATTTTTTATCTCTCCATCATGACAATTTACACACCATAAAAGTTATATTCTGGACCTCACGCGACAGTGGCGCCAACTAGTGAGCACGAAAACGGTAGCCCTCATTGACATCAAAACTAGAGGAATTTTACTTTCTTTACAACTATAGGACCTAAACTGACACTAAGCTGGACTTAGGCTACCGGAATTGATATAACCTGGGTTAAAACAAAAGTAACATATTTTAAACTGTCTGTTTTGAATTTAAATCAAGCGGGGCATACTCAATCCCAAAATAACAGTATCGGAAACAAAATAGCAATGAGTATTTTCGTTTCCACTTAGTATTGACTGGACTGGAACCTATTTTTGACGCAGCTATTTCTAGGGCTGCATAGCAGTTTATAGCATAGTAAATCATTTTCTTCAGAATACTCCCAACCAAGTAAAAAATAACGATCTGAAACTGTTCCATTAAAATTCAAAAGTGTTCAAAAAATTTAGTAGTGATGTGTTACTTCTGATTCGATACTAAGATTTGCAGCACAATACCTTTTGTTTTATAAAAAAAAATTGATGGCAGACTTGCCCCTGTTAGCCGCTGTACTCTATTTATTTATTTAATCATTCTCGCAGTTTCACATCTACACTTCATCCCTAAGTCACCGTCGAGGCATGAATTTTGTATAACATTCAGTACCCTATACATATTCATATGTCTTTCAGGTTTAGGCAATGCGTGTTCTGTCCGTTTTTCGGTCATCGACACTGTTTTTAGGGGATAGTGATATTTTTGGTACAGTCTACATAAAAAAAAACAATTTAAAATGTATAGCAGATGATTTAGTTATTTCGTCATTTACAAAAACAAACTCCTCTTCCGCTACTAAAAGAAAGGAAGAAAGAAAATACTTTTATTCAGTACCAAATATTATGTACACTGATACAGTTACGGATTTTACGGATGTACTGCAGTACTGCACGGATTTTCATGCAGTTCTTACCAAAAGATGCATGTGCGAGCTTCCTTATTAGATACGTATAATTTGTCAAGGAAATCTGAAATTCTGCTCCCGTGCTTAGCGGCTAGTGGTTATAATTTTAAGAAGCTGTCATGTCACTAGTATTTATCAGTTTTATTCAAAAGGGGAGAATTCAATTGCATGTGGTTTAACTGTGAAACCTCAGCTGATAGTTCACGTAAACTAGATTTTAGTTGTAGATAAAGTGGTATCAATGAACTTTCAGTGCCGTGGCTTTTTACAGCCTTTTGAGATATTTTTTTTGGTATGATTTGTTCTGTTTACAAATTGCTTCTATGGTACTTTGAATTGGAACTTCGTCGGTATTCGGTGTCTGGCTTTCGATTACCATTGTATCAGAAGGGTGTTAGGTATTGCAACTCTGATGATGGCCCAGACTAGTCTTTGACGCCTAACATAACGCGATAGAATTTTAAACAAATGTTTTCTTATCAAATACCTACGTAACAAATTGATGTTTTATGACGCGTAATAGCTAATTATGTTGACAATAATGACGTATTAATTCGTCACAAAGTAAGAATGAAAATGTTACATGAAACCTCCTCATTGTGGGTAGGTGACAGAATGTGTACACCTCATACATAATTTGACCTTCGTCTGGTTTGGTCCCCTGTTGATAAACTACTGCTCATGTAGTCATGAATATTTTGTAAATGCAATCTACCTACCTATATTTAGGCAAAATTACGTTGCCCCGAAAAGTTACCCCGTTAATAAACGGGGTAAACGTTAACTTTTCGTGTTGTTAATTTATTTGTTTGAGTATACTTTACGTTCTCTCGATAAAAGTAAATGCGTTAAAAATGTCACATGATTTGAACAAAGTCGTACAAAATATATTTAAAATAGAGCTTGTGAGCCAAATTGTAAAGAGCTTTTCTTAAATATGCAACATAAATAAAACCAATATGTTGAATATTCAGTCTGTATCTCAAAACTTATTGAGTTTCGTACTAGATTCGTTAGAAATAGTAAGTACATAGCGTATACGTCACTTAGAGAATGCAATTGAAATACGAATTATAATACGTATTTCTAGTAGTCAATGAAAGAATCATCTTAGCTAAGAACTTCTAGGTACGTACAAATTACTATTGTTATACAACGCTTCTTATTATTGTTATAGACAATGATTTTCTGCACGCGATTCTACTAGAGAATGCAATTGAAATTTAGTGCAGACGTTTTAAAGTGAGTTTTACAAGCGACCTCGCTAATTTGAACTTTATTTCAAAGCAATTAGGCGACGTGGAATGAATACTTCTTTACTGAAAAGGGGACGTGTTTTATTTACACAACGCGAAGGAAAATGTATTTTGTCAGAGTACAAGTGAGTTCAGTGGGTTTGGCATTGTAAACTTTTACTACTATGTGCATTTGCGTATGTATGGTGTATTCTTACGCATTTTCGATTTACGATAATGATTGTTAGATCTGTCTGTGTGACTGATACCTTCACTGGACTAACGAAAATCGTCAAATTATTATTTTGGATTGTCAATGTCAATAGCAATGGCATAGTCGCCCGATGCATCCATTCTGTTTGCTTATAACCCAAGCAGTATATAAAAGCATGTTTTATTTTGCTTTTAAAACGAACGAATACTGTATACGATCTTAACTGTGATCCCGTAAAACAGGGATGCACAGACCGCGGCCCGCGGGCCGCTTGCGGCCCGCCGGTCGAATACTGGTGGCCCGCCGACAGCAAAAATAATACTCTCGTACATTCGAAAAATATTGAATTCTATTCCAGAATAAAACCAAAAAAAATATGTTCGAAAAGTAATTTGAATCTCGCGCGCGCGCTCTTAAGTGCACGAATTCCCGATTGCTCGCGTAGGTAGATACACGAAGCTTCCAGAGTCGGTTTCGAGATTTCTCCAGACAGTTTTCGACTCTATACGCGCGGTATAAAAGCCACGCTAACCGCAGCGACCGATAGTTCGGTTTTAATTTGAGTGAAGTGTCAATAGTTCTAGTGTAGATTTTAACTCGACTAGCCGGTGTCATATATTTTGATCCACATTCAACGTAGATTTCCCGTCAAGTGCCGTGTATAATTGTGTTGTGAAATCGTAAGTAAAACTCTGTTATTAATAAGTGTTTCCCTACCTATTTAAATCAATCTACCTAAATAAAAAAGGATGGGTAATTTAGGTAGGTACTGTAATTGTTTTTAGGTGCTGTGTTAATCCTAGCCAGGATTAGAACGCAACATGGACAAGCCAGGACCTAGTAAAAAACGTAAGGTTAAAGATGAAAATCGGCAGTTTCAAGAAATTTGGACTGAGAAATACTTTTTTGTATGGTCGCATAATAAAGTCGTTTGTTTAATTTGCAAGAATTCTGTTGCGATTGCAAAGGAATATAATGTAAAAAGGCACTATGAAACGCAGCATCCTACTTTTACCAAGTTTACAGGCGAATTAAGAAAGCAAAAAATGTTGTCTTTAAAACGGGAGCTTATTGGTCAGCAAGCTATGTTTACAAAACCCATCCAAGATTCAGAAACAGCTACAGAAGTTAGTTATGAAATTTCTCGAATGATAGCAAAGCGCAGTCGCCCCTTCAATGATGGGGATTTTGTAAAAGAATGCATAGAAATTGCCGCTAAGAAAATGTGTCCAGAAGCAGCAAAAAAGTTTGAGAAAATTCAACTGAATCGTATGACTATCCAAAGACGTATTATGTCTTTGTCAGGTAATATTGCGGAACAATTAAATGAAAAAACTAAGATCATTGAATTTTTTTCATTAGCACTCGACGAATCCACTGATATTACTTCCACAGCTCAACTTCTCATATTCATACGAGGTGTTACTCAAGATTTTGAAGTCTTAGAAGAGTTGTTAGGAATGTGTTCATTGAAAGGTCAAACCAGAGGAGTTGATATACTCAATGTACTTTTGGATGAGTGTTCAAAAACTGATTTGGACTTATCAAAATTATCGGGAGTTGCCACTGACGGTGCTCCTTCGATGATTGGTGTCAATTCTGGGCTAGTTACTTTGCTGAAAAAGCATATGCAAGAAAAAAACATAAACGCTGAAGATCTCATGCAGTTTCACTGCATTATACACCAAGAAGCCCTCTGTTCTAAAAAAATTGAATTTCAAAAAGTCATGAAAGTGGTAGTTTCGACTGTAAATTTCATAAAATCACGAGGACTCAATCACAGGCAATTCAAACAATTCCTTGATGACATCGAAAGCGAATATGGAGATTTACTGTATTATACAGAAGTAAGGTGGCTAAGTCGTGGATTGACCCTGGAACGATTTCTAAATTTAATAGAAGAAATTGGAATATTTCTGGCGGAAAAGCAAAAGGATGTCCCGGAACTTAAAAATCCTGATTGGTTGTGTGATTTGGCTTTTTTAGTTGACATTACAAATCATTTGAATGTCTTGAACACACGGCTTCAAGGCAAAAATCAACTGATATCCCAGCTCTACGCTCACGTATCATCCTTTCAATGCAAGCTGACACTTTTCAGATCGCAATTGAATTCTGGAAATTACAATCATTTTCCGAATTATAAGAAAATGGCTGAAAAATTCAACAAAACTGCGATTAATTTCAGTTATGTAGAAAAGCTAGATATTTTGATTCAATCTTTTCAAGAAAGATTTTCGGAGTTTAAAAAAGTGAAACCTCTGTTGGACATATTCAGCAATCCTTTCACGATTTCAGTTGAAAATGCGCCAGAGTCAATGCAGTTAGAAATTATCGACATTCAAAACGACCAAGATTTACACAACAAATTCAACGAAGGAGACTTGCTGAACTTTTCCGCTGCATTGATAAAAATACGTACAAAGAGTTGCGCATAAACGCTCTGAAATGTGCCAGCTTATTTGGTTCTACCTATATATGTGAACAAACCTTTTCAATACTAAATAATAATAAAACAATAAATCGAAACCGCCTTGCAAATGAAAGTTTGGAAGCAGTTTTACGTGTTGCTACAAGTAAATTTGAGCCAAATATAAAAAAGATTGTAAGCACTATGCAGTGCCACGCTTCAAATTAATAAATTCTTTTTCAATTTTAATACATAATTATCA
The DNA here is from genome assembly GCA_963584085.1 of Pyrausta aurata. Taxonomy (NCBI): domain Eukaryota; kingdom Metazoa; phylum Arthropoda; class Insecta; order Lepidoptera; family Crambidae; genus Pyrausta; species Pyrausta aurata. The sequence continues at coordinate 8,197,796 of OY757278.1, read as the reverse complement.
ATTCTTTATTGTCTTTAATTACCTATACTTCTGGCGGCCCGCCATCAGTTCATAATTTGCCCGAGTGGCCCCTAGTCTTAATAAGTCTGTGCATCCCTGCCGTAAAAGCTTATGTAATAATAATTTCTGTTTGCTGAAACGTTGGCCGAATTTTCAAAACATACTGCATACGTTTCTTGTGGATGTAAGCCAACCATAACAATAATATTGGGAGAGTGTGAAGTGAAGTGCCTTTGTTTTAATTATCCAGCAATGATTGAAGAAAGAACAATCAGATTTTGATGAACTACATCATGTCTGGATTTTTTTGTCATCATGTGTATCTGGGATGGATTTGGCAGTTTTTGTCTTGTATAAAGTCTGCTACTCGGATATCAATGATCAGCTGATAGGGTCAGGCTGCATAGCTTTCGGTAGCTGAGCTGCTATTTTAGTATTTTTACTATTCTTGACCAAGTTAATCCTACATGTTCACGAAAAAACTTTACAGATATCTTTATTGGATTGATCACAGTCGTAGCATAAAAATGTTTCTCTGATTTGGACTTCTGAAATCAGACCATTTCTCTTTTGTCTCCTTACAATCAATAACATCTAAGAGACCATTGCCCGCTGTATATAAATCCGCACCGTAGACAAAGATTAAACATAATATTATCACTTACCACAACACCAATCCTGTATTGTTATTTGAACCGCACACGCTTTACCGTTGACTGAAGCCCATCAGTGGCTTCCGCGCGTCTGCGGCGGAACAATCACGAATACCATAGAGCAGACGTGTTCAGTATGTATTAACCTTCGACAGCTAAGTTTTTTCTGATCTTTATGATATGTAATCTAGGTAACGACACCAAAGATCTTGATTATATGGAAAGACCAAGCCATTTACACCACAGATAACCGATAGTATAGAAACGTGAAACTTGTTTCATAAGTAGTCAAAAGACGTGATGAGACGACCCTCGCTAGGTTTTCTTCGCGATGGTTTTTTGTTTTTCACATATAAAAGCTGCATAACGCATTCATATTTCATCCAGTTTACTAAAACGCAAGCCGAGGGGTGGACCCCACACGTGTTTATAACCACTCACACATAATTGTACTGTGGAATATTGCTGGCTGGCACACGATTGCATGGAAATTGACTCGTGCGTGAATGGAGCAAGACGGTAAATAACAATGTTGGGGATGTTTTTATTCTCTAAAAAGTAATAACTACGTCATCCCGCATACAAAGGTTGCCAAAACGGATTTTGGTCATATAGTTTTCCGGCCCAATGTTAATTGGATATTTCCAATAATTTTTCGTATTTTGGTCATTCCGTCAATGGACATCATTTTATTGCATCGGCTTTGTCGTAATGAATTTTGTTTTGGAGAGGCAGCCCAGCAGTGTGATGGATGAGATAGGCTTACATAAAAAAGCATTATTATTCGTCGGTCGGTCCTTTCCCTCTAGGCTCGTCATTGGTCAGTTCCATAAAAAAATATTAGTCATATTGTTGTAGGTAAAAAAATGCAGCAAAATAGCGGACAGCCAGATTTTGGAGAGAACAGATCCACAATAAAAAGGTCACGAACCGTCTAAAGTATCAAACCATAAAGCCTAATGGGCCGGCGGACTACCCAGGGACGACTCCAAGGTTCCAACTGTATTTCTCATTTCATCTTGGTAGCCTTTTTTATACATGAAGATTATGGGAATCACTCGTACTGAGACTTATTCTAAAAGGTGGTATTTGACCTCATTACGACTTGGCCGTTTCTTGTTTCATTCAAGATTCTAAATTGTCTATGTTACTTACTATTACCCATGCTATCTACTATTACTTGGTTATCTATTCATATGTTTAAAAAATTAAGTATCTCGATAGCCGTATATTGAATCCAAGACAATGTCTGATTTCTGTAATCAGTCTGCCTTAGTAGTCTTTAATTTGACCTTAACTTATCAGCTATGCATGATATGTTCAGAGATGAAGTGCACTTGTCTCGGATCGCCCACGCTTAGCTTTGTCAGTTCCCAAGTGTTTAAGTGTGTTCATTCTAATCATAATATGAATAAACGCATTCTAGATTAATCTCAGTTCATCTGTATCACTGGATTATAGCGTGATGTTCACATTTAATGAAAATAATCTTGATATTCTGTTACAAATTAGCGAATTAATCAGATGTTAGCTGTTGTGCTTTAATTATTGAGTAGAGCTAAAGAAAAATTCCAGTTGTGCAAACAAACCCGTGCAATTATAAGCTTAAACCAGTTAACATCCTTAAAGGATTTGTATGGCAGATGTCCTTAAGGCCTGACTGAGCAGTACCTTAAACCGCAGCTTAATCATCATTATCAGGTTGACAGAAAAACACCGTGGCGGCCATTGTCCTCCGTAATTGTCCAGTTGCGTCACGGTACTCATAGTCGCGTTAACGCAGTTGCTGACTCGAAATGTGCAAAAGCAGTAGAACTAATTAGTAACACACGTTAGCTCAAAACGACTTCGAGGGGATTAGAACTCCATGGGGTAATTTTTTGACACCGAAAATAAATATCTTATCTCCTAGTACTTTTCGCTAGCTACAGCGTTTTATTCTCGGCTGTATGCGTTGATAAGTCCGCTTTTTCAATATCTCGCAGTACATTTTACATTTTGCACTTTGCAGCAAAAAAACTAATCCTTAACAAGTCATCGTCGTCTTAACCCTATGGCGAATAAGGCAAATAGTAAAATCTTGAGATTTTTTACGTTTTTTACGCCAAAAAGGTTCATCCTTACCAAGAATAGCCATCGTCATCTTATCACTATGGAGAATAGGGTAAACAGTGAATGATGCACTAACATTGGCTCCAGGAACCATCCCTGAGCGAACTTAATGGTGCTTACAATGAAAAATAAGAAAATAGATTTCTTCAGCTCAGTATTGGATAATAATATGCAGGCTCCGTTCGTTCATTCATACCAGAGCGTTCAGAGTTTACTGCATGTTCTTACTTTGTGCGAGTCAGTAGTTACAAGTTGGCAGTTGCTAGCTACTCCATAAATTGTAGGCCTTTAGTTTTAGCCTTCAGACAGTCGTTTGTGTGGGAAAATCCGTATAATCTTACTCGTGGATTGCAGGAGATGACACTTTTAAATTGAGGTGTCGTTACGAATATTTTTGTTATCCTAAAATGCACAATTTTGTGGCAATGACTAGCGTTATTTTTCACAGCTGCTGTTTGCATTCTATTGATCTTTGCTTTTGTTAGCTATTTCCAAATATCATTTCGTATTTTACAGACGGAAAAATCTTATTGAATCTGAAAGTACCGACAGAGCAAAGAGGAGACATTAGTTTTTTTTTGGATTGTTAGCTAGATGGTGTTTCTCTAGAACAGTTTTTTTACCAAGAAAAAGTTTATTTAATGCAAACGAAGACGTCAGCTAGTCTTTCAAGTTTATTATCCGAGTGGCCGTAGTAAAAATATTTGGGTATTTCACCGACGCGTGCGTGGTGAGTTCGTTCGTACACTCGGCCCCATAAACGAGTCGTCGCTTGCGCAAGATGATCACGGCAGATTTAGATTGAGCACCCCTGACGTAATGTGGCAGAACAATTGACTTTAGGGAATATATGCATACTGCTGTGACGTCTGTGGAAACTTCTTTGGGTTTTGCTATGATTCTGTCAGTCCATCAATAGTCAATTACATTGAAACTAGCTGTGTTGTTATTTTATATTATAGTGTATCCTCACGTAATTTCGAATGGCCCAACAATTGGTTTCTAATTCAATGGACAGGGAAAGTATGACATAACTCTAATTCTACCTATATTTAGGGGAAAATTATAGAAATACAATTATGTACTGTACTTGGTAGCATTTATTGTGGGGTGCATGGTTGGTGGGCTTATCAGTTTCTAATTGCAAACTTTCTGTTTGTATCTGTCTATTGTATAGGGAACAGTAGACATTTATTTCGTTGCGTTAGCTGTATAGCTTTAGCCAGTATTAACCTCCGCAATAGTTTCAGTGGTCGCCAACCTTTTTCGCTGACTCACACTTATATATTGTATTAAGCCCTCCCTATTAGCGATAAAGTGGCGGTATATCGTTAACCTAATCAGCAGTGCAGTCTGTTTGCTTTGCCACCAGAAATAGCGTGACCAGCGATAGTTAAATGTTAATTACCTTCGTCGAGGACTGCTAACTAATATCTAGGTCCGCTTTGGAAATTCCCCTTGCGTAAATGGAGGAATAATCGGTAAATTAGCTAAGGAAGGAACGGCTTGAAAAATGGTATGGGACCCTTGGGGCTTGTGTGATTGGTCTTGCTGACGCTTCAATAGTGAGATGCTGTATATTCACCGCTAGGCATCCCGACGAGAGTTGGGATTTGGGTGTGAATTAGAAGAATGGATAAATAGGAAAAGAAAGAAGAAGCATTTATTGCAATAGGGACAGCACAAAAACTCACACTAATACTGACATTAATATGCAATGTATGACCAGCTTGACTTAGTGGGCGATGCTGACTGAAGCAAGCTTGGTAATAATAAATGTTCAGGTTAATCAGTAGCACTTTCTCTTTTTGACTGGATCTACGAGTATAGTAGTTCATATCTCAAATCAAATCAAAGTTCTTTATTTGCTATTAAATATCTTCATCTTCACTAATATTATAAAGAGGAAAACTTTGTTTGTTTGTTTGTTTGTTTGTTTGTTTGATTGTAATGAATAGGCTCATAAACTACTAGACCGATTTTAAAAATTCTTTCACCATTCGAAAGCTACATTATCCACGAGTAATATAGGCTATATTTAATTTTGAACAAAAGTAGGGTTCCTCGGATATTAGGGTTTTTCGGACACAAGGTGTAAAAAATCAACCAAAAAAGTTACTTATTTTGCGTACCCTGCCTAACGGCTGAACCGATTTAGCTGAAAATTGGCAGGGAGGTAGCTTAGACCCAGGAGAAGGACATAGGATCCGTTTTATCCCGTTCAACGGGGCCGGGGCTGGGGCGGGACGGGGCCGGGGCGAAACAAAGTTCGCTGGGACCGCTAGTGGTATATACAAAAGCAGATATCTTTGAGACGTATGGCTATAGATTTCTGACAGGCTATGCGTTTTCTGACATTTATTGCTGAAATATTTTTGTACTAGCTTTTGCCCGCGACTTCGTTCGCGTGGACTTCAGGTTCGTCCCGTCTAGTTTTTTTACGACCTCACATTAGAAACCTCAAAAATTTTAGCCTATATGTTATTCTGATGTATAAGCTATATTGTGGTAAAGTTTCATTCAAATCCATTCAGTAGTTTTTACGTGAAAGAGTAACAAACATCCATACATCCATACATCCATACTTACAAACTTTCGCCTTTATAATAGTAGTAGGATTTTTGTATTGTCTTTTGATTCTTAAGAATAGACATTCTTTAATGCACAACCAAAATTTGTACAAAATGTGGACTTGAAGCCTTATGGCATTCTCTACCAGTCTTACCTTTGGGCTAAGCAGAAATGATTATGGGCAGTGCGACTAAGAAATGAAATTAATTATGAATTGATTATTTGTTAAAGCCGTTGCTATCTTTAGTCTGTTTCTATGATATGAATTAGTAACATGACGGATTATCGTAGCTTAATAGAGTTTAAATTGTATACATTTCACAACTATCTTATCGCGGTATTTTACTCGATTATTGTTGTTTGAAAATAGCTTTATCACTATTTGTAATTTTGCGAACAAATCGTATTTCAGACTAATCAGACAAAACCCTCGTGTTTTATTAACCGAATCGAAAAATTTAAATAAAATCTAACCTGATAAATTTCAAGTCAGTTTCTAGAATTCAACTTAAAATACCTAATATCTGATAGGTAGTAAACAGAATGTGTAAACATAAACATAAGTCTACAAACAACAATCACTTTCACTCTATTCACTTGGCACTAAAAATATGTAAAGGAAGGAAAAGTTGTGTTACCCGCAAAGTGATGTCTAGCGTTGTGATAAGATAAGATACGCATTCATATCAAAATCGTAAGAAAACGTGACGTGGGAATTATCAAGGCAGTTTAAAATTATGTTTAAGTATCTGACGGGTTGATATTTGTAAAAAAATTAGTAAATTAATCAAATTCAAGGACATACAAAATTTGTCTTATTGCAGACTTTTTTTTACAAAATATTTATCATTTCGCTTCATTGGTCGATTTAAGTTTAAAGTTACTTTTCAATTTTATTGAGGAACACATGTTTGGTATACCGTATAATTTTATTATATGAACAACAGTAACTTTATTTATATATTTATTAGGTGTTAATGGTTAATCCTTGCCGCCACATGATTCATTAACTATTTCAGTTTTTCCTGTTAAACATACGTCAAGACATTATTGACTGATTTTAAAATGCGTAAGACATCGCATGTACCCGTGAACTACAAAATATACGTTCCTAATAAAATTATTTTTGAACACGACTGTACTTATTGAAATCTGTCTACTATTTTGTATTATTAGTGTCTTATGGGCATGGCCGCCAGCAATATGAAGTAAACCTATTCAAACGCAAATAAGACGCTAAAAACAAAACATAAGTTACAGTCTGAAGGATTTACACTAGAGTTACACCGAAACTATGCACGCCAAAAGTGTGCCAAAATTTCCAAGAACTATTGTAATAATGATGAGCTCATAAACTTTACTGCTCTACAAAAACGTAGGATCGACGATTCTACCAATCCGTGATAATACTTCTTAACAATATCTACGCCTAGCCAGCCACTTAGCATTCCAGTACAAAGTTAAAAAACCAAAAAGATGGGAATTTGCGAAACTACATTGCACGTTACATTTGGTTAAACCACCTTATACCAACCTAACTAAATGACATAGGATGAAAGAATAAATATGCGCTAGGCAACACACCAATTGTCTTGGTTTCGAAGTAAGGAATTTTCTTCCTTGTACTACGAATATCAGACAACGATTATCACGGGGTCGTCTCCCGTAAATACATTTTGAATATACAAATAAATACTTAAATACATATTTGGTTCTGAAGTTTACGCGAATACTCATTACTTAATAAAACACACTTTTACGGATTGATTTCGCGAACGTTTATTTTTATTTATTTAATGCCTGACGTTTCGAATGCTTTACAGCATCCGTGGTCACAGGCAGACTCTAAGAAATGTAAACATAACAGTACCTAAATGTATTAGTATACGCACATCACGCACCATTTAGTTCACTACTTGTTGCACTCAATCAATTTGATGTGCAACTGAACATCGAACTACACATATTTATTGCAACATGATCTTTATTACAACTGCATAAGATAGTGCGGTTGCCTTGAAATGCTGTTGTCCGTACATTCACTCTTATGCAAAATTAAATACATTTAAAACTACAAAGTATAGCGTAAACACTATTTATCTTGATAGCATTATACATTACAAAAGGTCATGCATTTCTAAACTTACTCAAAGCTTCTCATATTAAAATGCACTTTGAACCAATACAATCTTTTCTATAATTCATGAGTCATATACGTTTGTATTGCATACAATTTTTACAGTAGGTACAATTGCGTTTCATTCTCAAATCAATTGAGTCGTTAATACATCATTCTGGTCAAAGATTGGTTATTGATTTTTTCTAGCTTTCCCAGATGAAAAAAAAAAAACTTGGTGCTTGCTTATTCCTTATTACGTTTACTTACCTTGAGACATCAGTTTTAGCGTTTTCATTAAGATCCAGTGCATGGTATATTTGCGATCAGCTTTATAGGTAGACTGCTTCTTTGAGACCTGCGGGGCGCGGGCGGGTGTATCTACGCCGCCCGCACTCCTCACGCAACCAGCTCTCCTGTGCCCCGCAGTAACTTTGCACAATAAAGCGGTTTACGTTTAGTGATTGGATTGTGAACCAACGCCAACCTAATCATGCATTATATGCACCAGAAACTGATGGTTAATCCTTTGTTTCTTTTTGTTCGCAGGTCGGTGCGTGGCGTAGAAAGCGGACGCGGCGCGAGGCGGTCCATATCAGGCGGTTAGCTCCTCATCGGGTGTAGTGGTTCCACGGGGCACCATGAACGAACTGGACAGCTTGCGCCAGGAGGCGGAGACCCTCAAGAATGCCATACGAGTGAGTAGCACGCCGACCCCCTTGGTCACACTGACTCTCCAACCCACCAGCTCCTCATAGAGTGTAGTGGGTCCACGGGGCACCATGAACGAACTGGACAGCTTGTGCCAGGAGGCGGAGACCCTCAAGAATGCCATACGAGTGAGTAGCACGCCGACCCCCTTGGTCACACTGACTCTCCAACCCACCAGCTCCTCATAGAGTGTAGTGGGTCCACGGGGAACCATGATCGAACTGGACAGCTTGTGCCAGGAGGCGGAGACCCTCAAGAATGCCATACGAGTGAGTAGCACGCCGACCCCCCTGGTCACACTGACTCTCCAACCCACCAGCTCCTCATAGGGTGTAGTGATTCCACGGGGCACCATGAACGAACTGGACAGCTTGCGCCAGGAGGCGGAGACCCTCAAGAATGCCATACGAGTGAGTAGCAAGCCATTCTTCTTGGTCACACGTACTCTCCAAGCCACCAGATCCTCATAGGGTGTAGTGGTTCCACGGGGCACCATGAACGAAATGGACAGCTTGCGCCAGGTGGCGGAGACCCTCAAGAATGCCATACGAGTGAGTAGCACATAAGAAGTAGAGTACTTAGCCACGACATCAGAGTATGAGCTAGGTAACAATGACTTCAGCAGCACCATGGCAGCTAAAGTTGGGAGTCTGTAGCTATGAGAATTATGCTAACACCATATCAGATAAAGCTCGGTAGAATGTAATAAATTAGACGTGTGCGTTCTGTCTGCTTCTATATTCCTAATCATTTTCACGGAAAATGTTGGCACACCAGAATCTTAAAGGTAGCCAAAATTAGATTTTACCCTTTTCAATGTTATTCTGAGGATTGTCTTACTAGCACTAAGCAAAATTGCTTGTGACAGTCAAATTCCTGAACTCCTTAAACCCTATCTATCTGTAGAGATTTCAATTATCCCTGATTACATAATCTACATCAACGGTCTCTCTTTCAGGATGCACGCAAAGCGGCATGCGACACGTCGCTTGCGCAGGCGACGGCCAACCTGGAGCCGATCGGACGCATCCAGATGCGCACGCGGCGCACGCTGCGCGGCCACCTCGCCAAGATCTACGCGATGCACTGGGGCAGCGACTCCAGGTATGTACTATCGAGGTCACCGCCGCCTAACCACCTTAAGAGACACAACTGCTTCCACCTCGCGTAGTATTTTGTGTGCAAATGATTTTCGTTCGAAAGTGGTTAGACGCCGTACGTCATGCATCGATCGATCGAAAATCGTGCTTAAACTCAAACTTCTTCTTTCTAGCAAATGAGGCGAATACCAATCATCCGAAATAAGGTCATAGTTGTGGTCTTAAAGATAGGATAGTTTGTTACTTGATATTTGAGACCATTGAACTACTATTACTAGTGTATGGAACTGACACGAACAAATGTATTGCGCCATGATTTGACGCCACTTGGCTACTTCACTAACCACCACACTTCGTAACGTGTATACGTCACAATCTTGTTATCGAGTTGCGACTTTCTTTTTAGTTGGCATAGCCTTCTCTATATGTAGTAATAACGACTCACTGCCTGAGAGCCTTATTTTCCGATAGTTTACCTACATATTTGAGACTTATCTTCTCAGCTTCTACCAATACGTCCAGGGTTATTATGAGCGACAAGTGACAACTGGACTCAAAAACACAAAGTCGTCTAAAACTGCGATGTTAATGATGACCTTGTCTTGTAAAGAACAGCTCCTTCATAGAGCCCAGGATTTTTTTTTATGAAAGAAGTACAGATGTATGTGTACAGGTATTTAAAAATGGAACAGTATAGTGTGAACCTTTAGAAGGCCGACACGCATTGTATCGCCGAAGCCGGAAGTTGTAAATGAAATTGTCATAACACAGCCAAGTTCCGGTTCCCCTCACAACTGTGCAGACGGCAAACGCGTCATACTAGAATACTAAAATGTTATAGCATCAAGGAGGTAACGTTTAAAATTAATATGACAGTGACGCCAGGTAATAGTTTAAAATAAATATTAATTACGACTAAGTAGCAAAACTGAATTGTTAAAGTGCCGAGGACCTTTCATTTTACTTCTAGGCGGCTACTGAAATGACTGGGTAGCTGATACGGTAACATACTATTCGCTGTGTGCGAAGTAGGTGGTGGGGGAACCCGAATCGATGATACCGCTCGTGTGACCAAAACAACGTTGGCGGACTTGTCACCATTTCTCTAGCAATTTTAATTTACTTTTATTAATTTACATATACTTTATTATTGTATTACTATTTATTAAATTTCCGTAACCGTGCATTCTATTTTATAATAGTAAAAACCGATAATATAGATAGATTAACGTAATTGAATAGAATAAATGGATACTACAATACAATATTTCATTGAAATAACTTTGGTTTAATTACTTTCCGTATTGACTGCCATTTCAATGTCCTCCAATAGTTTAGGGACTGTCGTTGCGCATTAGTGTTCAAAAAATATATTCATCCGGTATATCAAATCAAACAATAAAATGACACGCACCATTAACGACATCATTATTGTTATAAGTTAGTAAACACCTCCCATTTCCCTTTGAGTTATAAAAAAATAGGAAATTTAATTGTACGCATTCATAAATGTGGGTGGGCACTTTTGTTCCATAATAACACTTAAAAACCGAGAAATGCTTTTTCGTGATAACTGTACGCTTTCCTTTCATGAATATTCATTCGGTTAGGTAAAAACCATTGTATGGAGTTCTGTTATTACTACAAAATCCTGTACGTTAGTTAGGTAACGGAACGAAACGTATAATTTAATTTAGATACAGTAGACTTACTCAGAAGTCGAATTTAAAGGCAATAAATTAAAAACAACAAATTCAAGAGAATATGTAGATTGGTTTATTAAAAGGAAAACACTTACAAGTTTACAGAACTAGTCCAACACACTTACAAGCTTAAAATAAAATATGACTAGCATGCATTAATATGACTATGTATAAAACGACGGGATGTTAAATAAACTCCTTTTATCCAAAAAAAGTCCAAGATTTATTAATCAGGGACAGTGGCTTTAATCCCACTGTATTTTATTTATTTCTGCCGTATAAAACTTACATAAAGAAAATGTAAACAAGTATTCGCATTTCATGAGAAAACAACCGTTTCCAAGAATTGTTTGTACAGTGAAATGGTTTTCCTGGATCCCATTCAGATTGCCTTTCTGGAATAATAACAATTGCTAAAGGAAAACTATAATTAATTGTTTTATTTAAATCGTAGAAAGCTAGATAAGATACCTGTTTTTTCTATTTTTTAAACAGTGAAAATTAAAAAAAAAATACTTTTATCAAAAACAACGACAAATGGTCTGAACGAGATTGAACGTTGAGATATAGTAGTTTTTGAGGTATAGCAAATTTTTTACCGCAAATATGACTTGTCCTTCATATAAACACTAAGAAAAACAAATTAATTTTTGCTGTCAACAAAATATTGTGGTATTTTGGCTAAGTGGACCCCTAAATCAGTTTAAGTTACGAAACCCTCAATGCGCAACCCCGGCTCGCACTTACCCGGTTTTTAGAAAAAGAGCTGTATTGACGGATTCCGTTTTTCGTAGTAGGCCTCCAATACAATACCAGGAATACCTATCGTTACCTTTGCATTCTAATATGATATGACACAGACATCCACGATAAAAGGGTAGTCTATAACTTTCTTTTGTTCTACACATCAAGTCTATACTCTATTTATAGCACAACAATGTAATTTCCCGCGAACTATGGCTAAGAGTGTAATGAATAAATGCAATATCCTCATGCACGCGTATCGATTGCACTGGTGCAACAATGCAACGCACGTATGTTTAGATTCTTTCGCCTAATATATAAGTAGGGTGGACTCTTACAGTGGCCTAGATGTTTTGAAGGAAATCATTATGTATCAAGAAGTGAATTAAACAATGTTGTGCCATCAAAAGTAGGTGTGTTTTATTGAAATTCAGTACTAAGCAAATCACAGACGGTAATTTACAATTCGTGATAACAAACAAATTGGTAATTCTAATTACTAACAGTATTTCGGTGGGCGTAAATGTGATACTGGTTTTGTGTTTTACATACTCCAGCAGATGTTGTATTCATTAAACAGGAAAAGCTGACCGAAAAGACGGTATATCAATTAAAGTAAATGGCGGTATTATTTACTTCTTACATAATACCCTTTTGTGAGGTTTGAGTATGGCTATAAACAGCCATGTTAGTTACCATGAACAATGGGGTACGTATTAATGTGATGCCTGATCTCTCTCCGGTCGTGTCAGATTGCTGTCCCATCGGGCTATGAGAGTGAAAGGAATAGAGAGTGCACCTGTGTTTGCGCACACACTTGTGCACTATAATATGTCCCGCGCAGTCGGTTGGTCGTTGTGACTGGCCACCGTAGTCGAAATCGGCTAGGGGGACTATTATTAATGTGATAAATGAAACAACAACATACATGCTTTTGTATCTGAATATTACATAAATAATGTCTAAGTTGGGTTGGCCTTATGAAGTGGAAGTGTTTAGCTATGCCTTATTATGAAGTCTTGCGCATGATTATTTAACCCAGCATTACGCTTATCCAGGATCAAATCATCATTCTGTCTCTGTCAGTTTATTTGACGTTGACAGAGACAGAAATAAGATTTAATCCAGTATTAAAATCATCATGCGCAACCGGGTCTAAGTGCTGATTCTTTATTTGTATATGGTAAATAAGGAACTAAACCTTGCTGGTAATTGACACTCCAAACATTGTAGTTCAACAGTTTTAGTGTAGATGGCGCTGTTTGTAGCGACCTTAAATAAATTGTTGCATAATCTATGTTTGCTCTCTTCTCTTTGAACAATCTAACTGCCCGTATGTCCGTTTTACAATAAATAAGTTTTAAATTAAATTGAGTGAGTTTTGCTTACTGATGGACCCGACACACTATTAAACAGTATCTTTATCATGACGTAAATAATTCTCCCCGTCTCTCTCACAGGAACCTGGTGTCGGCCAGCCAGGACGGCAAGCTGATCGTGTGGGACAGCCACACCACGAACAAGGTCCACGCAATCCCGCTGCGCTCGTCGTGGGTGATGACCTGCGCGTACGCACCCTCCGGCTCGTACGTCGCGTGCGGCGGGCTCGACAACATCTGCTCCATCTACAGGTGAGGGGGAATTAAGGGATAGGAAAGTTGCCGAAGAACAGAGCGCAGTCCGACCACGAGTTGTTATAGACTACTCTGTGACATGGATTCCAGTCAGCCAGCATTTAAATACAAATATATTTATTTGCCATTAAGTAGGGGACAATACATGGAAATGCGGTCTTATGTCAGAGAAACAGTGCAATGACCTACGTAACCATATAAAACAGAGTGAACGAAATATCCACACATAGTCCACGCTCTTTAGAATCTACTGTCTAGCATCTACGATTACCGTAGAGTCATTAAGTACTAGCTGAAGAACGGTTCTGATTTTTGACTCTTCAAAGTCAGCATCTCACAACATCTCATCCATCCACTGATGAGAGTAAAAGAGGGAACAAAAGTAATTAGTTAAGATTCTTATCTGAATCTTTATTCCTGGTCTGACATCAGTTTCTGAAGTTAAGAAAGAGTTCAGTACCCCAATCACGAACATTTGACGTAATCGTAGCGAGTTTACGTCAGTCGGCAGCACGTAAAACGGCAACGTTAATATGGCACGTCCAGAAACAATTTAAACGCACGTGGTCGCGTGAGATCTTATGGACTGCCAATCGAGCTGCTGACACTTTGGAAACCAATGGCAGAGATAAAATGTAGGCCCTTACCCTACGTTTTAGTACATCGGATTTAAATGAAAGAAAGAAAATACTTTTATTCGACCGAAAAACATTAACATTAGATTACATTTAAAATATAACAAAAAGCAGACTACTCGAGTCGAAAAGGCACCCCTGGCTCAGCATTAGTCGTGGCAGCGGAACGCATACTACGACGCCGATTTTTAGTGGGAGCCTTTGTTACTGATGTTTTTTTTTATTTGCAGCCTGAAGACACGCGAGGGCAACGTGCGCGTGTCCCGCGAGCTGCCCGGCCACTCCGGGTACCTCTCCTGCTGCCGGTTCCTCGACGACAACCAGATTCTCACCAGCTCAGGCGATATGACCTGGTGAGTGCTAGCTACTGGTTATAGACACGAAAAATAACTTACGGCTGGTCGAATTCAACTATGGCGACCGTACACACTTATAAATGGATATATCTTGACCCAATTTTTTTAAATAAAACATTCCTTTCTGATTTTTGTGAGGGCAATCTTGGACCATTGATGACGTGACGCAGCCTACGCGTTAAAGGAAGCACTTGCAAAATTCAACGGGCTTGCAAATGTATTTAGTGGCCGAGTGCGCCCGGATAGCGTAAGACACAGGGTTCGATTCCTTGTCTGACAGTTGCTTTTTACAAGTGCAATTTATATGATTAAGTTTAACATTAAAGCAAAAATATAAAATTAAAGCATGCATAAACGTACCAGAGTTAGGTAGCGCATGTTACAGACTTCTGGACCCCCATCTACTGACATGGGCTTAAAAACTTTAAACATTACGCACACACTCATACACATTGCGTATGAGTGTGTGCGTGTGTGTACCGAAAAATGTGTCTTATTTTTTTTATATTATTGTGTTGTTTCGACGGCGAATGCATTAAAATCTGTAAACGCATTGTTCTCATGTAAGTGACCTAGTTAATAAGTCTTAGTGAGAATAAAGATCTTTAAACCTCAACATGGAAAAATTTGTAACTGCATAACAACCTCAGCAGCAATTATTATTTATTTCATATGGTATTTTAGGTTCAAAACTGAATAAAATTTGTATTTCCAGCGCCCTGTGGGACATCGAGACGGGCCAGCAGTGCGGCCAGTTCACGGGGCACACGGGCGACGTGATGTCCCTCTCGCTCGCGCCCGACCAGCGCACCTTCGTGTCCGGCGCCTGCGACGCGTCCGCCAAGCTGTGGGACATCCGCGACTGCCAGTGCAAGCAGACCTTCCCCGGCCACGAGAGCGACATCAACGCGGTCACGGTGAGACATCGGCGTCGTTAACGGCCGAAGAGCTTCCACTACTGATGAACATGGCTGTCCATAGCAACCGGTTGCTAGATTACTGCAAACAATCAATTATCATCATTGTATTCAGCTGCAAGAAGTTTACTGCTGAACATAAATAAGCATCAAAACTTTCATTGTGACCAGCTGGCATTCTTAGATCTTATATGGTCGTCTATTCATCTTGCCACTTCATGTCGTTCTATACACTTCGCTTTTGATGAAAGGGGGCATTTAGTTATTTACATTAGCTCTTCCATTGCCAATTAAAGTAGCTGACCAAACTCTGAATGAGATATGCACCATATCGACTAGAGCCTTTCGGTATTCTTTTTATAAAACTCCTTTCTGTAACTAATCGAAATCGTTATGTCGTATGAAATAACCATTCACATAACGTAAACCGCCAACTGCAAATATGACTGTTCCATCCTCACCTAACTGAAGCAAATATTTAATCTATGTCATAAAAGTCATTTATTTCTGCGTAAAGACCTTATACACGTCCCAATATAAACCCTGCCACAGCTTCAGGGGCAATTGTGGGCTAGGCCTAAGAAGAAGCAGCGCAACAAACTCGGTCACTATTTTTAATGCCTCTTTTCACAAGGTTTACAATGTTTGTGGTGATCATGGAATACTAGCCTTTTTTTTTAAGGTGGAAAAATGCATTGAGTTGCATACCCTCCATTTGGCCAGGTAGAGGGTTATGTGGGGCTCTCCTCTCCAGAGGGAGAGGCCTACCCACTAAAATAACCACCGTGCCGTCTCTCTGTGTGTGGGGGAACTGGTGTAGCGAGGCCTTCCCCAATCATCTCCTGCACACAGTGTTGTTCTCTCAACGAACTCGCCTCGGGCCATGCGTCACCACCTTAAGCTCTATAAAAGTGACCTTTCTTCTCATTAGATTTTATTTATGGCACTATTGTGCCATGGAATACTAGCCTGCCTTTCCATTTACTCTCGAATGTCCTTTCACATTCCAGTTCTTCCCGTCCGGGTTCGCGTTCGCGACCGGCTCGGACGATGCGACGTGCCGCATGTTCGACATCCGCGCGGACCAGGAGCTGGCGATGTACTCGCACGACAACATCATATGCGGCATCACGTCCGTCGCGTTCAGCAAGTCCGGCCGGCTGCTGCTGGCCGGCTACGACGACTTCAACTGCAACGTGTGGGACTCTATGAAGAGCGAGCGCGCCGGTTAGTGCTGGTCTCCTGAGACGGGACAAATTCAATACAAATATAAATATGTATTGATAACAGATCATTATTATCACACACACAGAACCCTGAGGAGGCCTGAGGCTCTTTTTATCACACACAGTACCAGGAAATATAGACAGAACACCTATTTCATTAGGGCTCCTAACGTGTTCAATGCTATGGCCGATGACCTCGAACTAGACTTATTTAACACTAGTGTTAGTAGTCTCAAAAAGCGTTTTTCTAAAAGATGGTTTGAAGCGGTGCAGTGACTGGATAGAACCCAATAATACTTTTTATATTAAGCGTCTAATGTTTCTGAATTCCTGACTGTTGTATATTATTGTTTCTTAAGTTACTGTATCATGTACAGGCCATACTTATAATTTATATGTGGAAACACGTAAATGGTGTTTAGTTACAAATCTAGTGAGTTATTTAGTTTTAAGATACTGAAGTGTTTTCTTAATAAAATAAAATAAAATATACTAAACTCAAAGACTCGTGGCAGTCCGTGCTATAGATCACTTTTGAAACAGGGATGCGCACGCGCAATATACTCTGCACTACCAATAATACAACAGTATAACATTTATTTTCCTCCGCAGG
This sequence comes from Pyrausta aurata, assembly GCA_963584085.1. Taxonomy (NCBI): domain Eukaryota; kingdom Metazoa; phylum Arthropoda; class Insecta; order Lepidoptera; family Crambidae; genus Pyrausta; species Pyrausta aurata. The sequence continues at coordinate 8,180,705 of OY757278.1, read as the reverse complement.
TATCCTGGCCGGCCACGACAACCGCGTGTCGTGCCTCGGCGTCACCGAGAACGGGATGGCCGTCGCGACCGGCTCCTGGGACTCCTTCTTGCGCATCTGGAACTAGACCCCCCCCCCCCCACACCATCCCCCCCACCACACTCCACCCCCACTCACGCGCCACCGCCACGCAGCGCAGGGGGGCTAGTAGAGCAGATTCCACGTTATTTGTCTGCGGGAATAGCGCATCGCATACTGTTTTCGCATTTGTGTTCCTGAGATCTATAGCTAATTAAATAAAAATGTTGCCATGAGCTAGCGGTTTACCCCGAAATTCAGAGGAAAACTATATTTTGAAACCTATCATGTAAGGTGTTAAATGAAAAAAAAGTGGCATCACTACGTTTCGGTCACTTGTTTTGAATTAAAATAATAACCATTTTAAAAGTATAAGTAAAATATACTTCTTATGACAAGTTACATGATACATCATCGATATCTCTCTAGCTATAAAGCTCTTTAAATATACTATCAATTTTAACAGGGGGGCCCACAACTACTACTGGGTACCACAATACTCAATGGCAACATGTATCAAATCCAAGCCCGGGATCACTAGAATACATATTTGAAATTAGAACGCGGTGCGCTAATTTTACATACGAAGCGAATGTTCGGCTAACATCGGTCGCGGTCGGGAACGCTCGGCGAACCGATCGCGGCAGACGGTAGCCGCCGACGTCTTAGGCGGTGACTACACGAGCGGAAAGATTTTACTTTGAATTTTTAACAGCGTTTTTGATTGTAAAATGATGATGTATCTGTGGTTACAGACTCAACCGCCTATTGGTTGTCATGTCTGCTATTTTCAAACTATGCAATAGATTCATCATCATTTTATTGTTAAAATTGCTGGCTAAATATACAAAGTAAGTGTCGATTAGGTCGTCAGTGGCCACCTTTGTTAGACGCATTAAAAACTGCGATCAGTCGCGTATTTTCTATCACGACATTGCGTCAATGAGCCACGGGTCTAATACTATTACAATACCCTCCCATCGACCGTAAAGCCCAGATCATACTACCTAACCCGCTACATACCCACGTACGGGTGTGTGTTCTGGCCTTACCGCGGCTCGTATGTTACGTAAAGCTTTCGAACACTGATCTGAACAGTTTTTGACTATGCAACTTTTTTTAAAAAAGCCCGATGGTCGCGTTCACGCGGTCGCTTTATTTATTTATATAGTAGACGATAATTTCTAACAAGTTAAAGCATTTAATGTTACGGTGGGCGAGTAGTTAGTGAGCGGCGTGTGTGTGTGTGCGCGTCTATGATTTTAATGTTCACATATACATAATACATACATACATTTATATATTATACGGTACGAGTTAGTTAACGTAGCACTTTGTACCTTCCGTGGGGTCTACGCTACTGTATTTTGTTTCTGTGACTTGGTAAGTCGATTTTATTATTGTCTTTTTGTTGTAGAACATCATAGATTTTATATAGCTTTCGTGAAGCATAAACTACATATTAAGATGTATAAATAATATATTCTTCTGCCGATTTTCGGTAATGCCGACCCCTCTCAACAGAGATAGGCCAGGTGCGCAGGAGATATTATAGTGCCCAGGTGTGTGCGCAATACACAAGTGCACTCTCTGTTCCTTCACTCTCATTAATTCGGTTAGATGTACAGTTTATTTATTGATTTTAGTGCAAACAGAATTGTGAGATTGTCTTTTTGCTGAATAACTCTTGTATCTAATATGGCTATTCAATTTTTGGTTCACATTCCCTAAATCTATGTGCAATATCAAATTATCAAGGATTATTATAGCAACAGTAAGGCCCAGTTTTAATGTTGGCCATTCATATTTTGTTAATGTCCAAGATTCTTTCTAGAAATGGAATTTTCTTTTCTTATTGATTTCTCTCACAACTGACTTGAACAAATAAATTTAGTCTGTCTTTTTTCATGATATACCTAAATATAGTATAACCCATTAAAACAAACACCCTCATTTAGTATAGTATTTTATTTTTTTGCGTTTCGTTGCAATAAGTATTATACCCGTCATGTCTAATACTTATCACCATAATGTAGGTTATAATAAATAGTATTTATTAAGTAATGAATAGTTGGAACTAAGCGCATGTTTCCTCTTTTCAGGTGACACATCGCACAATAGCAAGTCGTGCAAGTTCTAAAATCTATATTAAAGAACCAAATACTATTATTAATGTATCTATGTGTAATTTATTGAATGAGATGATTACGTTCGGCATTATATACAAATTGTAATTCTAACGGTCGGAGCTAATTTATATGATTTTATTATGTAATAATTATTGTATGTTAGTTTAGTAGTCACACGTTTTAATGTAAGGAGCGAGATGTTGCGGTGGAGATCTCTGACGGAACTAATGTAATTATTTCTACAATATACTTTGCTATGGAACCTCTACGCGCCATTCCAATTTCAATGTAAATCTTGTAATCTTATCGAATGGTCAGATGTGTTGTCCTTTTCCAATCCAGTATGTGCGAAAGAGATGATTATAATATATCGGAATCGATGTTACTAATTTTATAAAAGCAATAAACCAAGTAGAGGTTTCCCCATCCTCTCGACTGTAACTGGCGTCTTGCACAAATTTTTTCACCCTGTATTTATATAATTCTCGCGTACACCACGCAACTACTTCGGCATTTAAACATTTTCTCAGCACAAACATTCGGCGGCGATGGAGAATTATATCAATACAGGGTGTCGCGGGAAAACTCGCCCAGGCTTATGCCGATGTTACAACTTAGTTGTTTATACTCTGACATTTTTCAATACAGTGATTTTATTACTCTCACATTTTGTATTAATAAATACCCCGATCTTAATATTAAACGCTATGTATATTTGTGAAATTGCAAATATTTTATAATCGCCACTTTTAGTGTATCACTTTGCAATATTCAATTACTATACAAAGCGTTCAGAACGCACTAAAACACAATCATGTAATTAATATCATCCTCTATATTAAACAATCCACGGGAAATATAACATTTTTAAAAGATTGGTAATTTTTTAAAAGGTTTTGTGAATGTAATATAATTGAGTAATTTTAAAATCTTTCATCATACTTTTCGGTGCATTGGTAAATATTAATAAACATCTGGTCGCAAATTCTGTCACAATGATACATAAGTCATTGATAAAACAAAAATTAAAATGATGTCAGAACTATTTTGTCAAGATGTACAAGGAATGTGCTAACTAAAGCCATCTGTGTCATTCATGACAGAGATGGGGGTAAATATTTGAGGGTGAAAGTGACAGTGCTCTACAGAAACTTCTTTTTGATGGGGTATAAATAGGAAAACTGCACCGGAATGTACCTAATATTCATAACTGCACCACTCTTTCTCGCGTATACAAGTTTTTTGCTAACCATTTGTTTCATTCCTTTCAGTAAGATGTTATATGGAAGAGTTGAGAAAATTGGAGAATTAGGAAATTAAAAACATTCAAAATGGCGTAGGACATCATGTTTCTTACGTGGAGTTTAGATCGATGAGGATTTTTTACCGAGAAAAGTGAACTTATTTTATAATAGTTTCCACTATTCCATACTTATGCGCTCGAATATGTACTTGATTATTAACACCCGCGTCTTATTCACTATTAACACAATTTAAATGTTACTAAAATAAAACTAATCATTGTCGCCACAAATGGTACTTATTTTCATGCGTTTAGGATTTCTCAAGGAGTGATTTCTAAACATGTAAGAAGTTATTTCTGAACGCGTGAAATGAATTACATGTTTCGATCACCACGCGGATGAATTCATGCTTTCAACTTTTTCTTTTTCGTTCGTCGGGACGCGTCATCAATCGTTCCCAAGTTCATTTTACTAGGATAAGCTAGGCCATAGGTATTTAAGGATTTAAATGATACAGATAGGCATTTGTAACTTCAACATTCTGTGTTGCTATCCGCATAAATTTCGATGCCAATCTTTTTCGTGAACGTTAGTTTCGGTAAGTATATTTTTTTTTGAAGTATTCTGAATTAAGCACAAATTTTAATGTTCGCAGGGCAAGGGTCCGTATCACTCGGCTTTTGAATTTATTCGGCCGGCGGTTGTTGCGTTTCGTTGTTTTATTACGCCTTCGTCTTAGATAGGTATGTAGATGTTTGTATTAAGGCAGGCGCGATGAGATGGCAACATATGAGCTACTTGTATGTCCGGATGTACTAAAAGATAGTTGCTCAGAGAATGCTGTTTTGACTTTGACACAATTTATAGAAAAAAAATGTCTATCGAAATTGAAAACTAAAAAAAAGAAAGCAATCTCTGAATGGCTAAACTATAACGCTTTCAAGTTTTTATCATAATATTACAGTATGTATCGTGCTCAAATTATACGCATAGATGTAATCGTATTAGCGTCACATTCAATCTTATCTTTTGTTAACTTATTTTGAGTTTATTAAAACATTTGTTACCCGTTATTTCAATGCCCTAAATAGGCGAACGCTTCGAGACTAAAGACAAAAAGATGAATGTATTTATCGGCATATCAGACTATTTGATCCGCCATTTTATATGAATATTGTATGAACGTTACAACTTTGTATTTCTGTTTTGGAGTTTTGTTGTAAGTATCGTTTTATGGTAACGGATACGTTTTTATACGCACGCATCTATCTATTTGTCTAAAGTAAGGGATATTTCGCATTCATGAATGGTGTTTGTTTGGCCAACGCGCTGTCACTTTTGGCGGGAAACAACGCGCTGTCAATTTTGGCGGGAAAGCGGTCGCGAGCAAAGAGCTCTCGCCATACAGCCAATAGCGTTGGACAAATAAAGAAGAGGGTTAGCTCTGGTCAGCTAGATTTACGCATAGGATAAGACTTTTTTTTAAATAAACCAATTGTTTTTCTACTGTAACGGCTTCTTTTCCGATCGATGTACGATAACATAATATTAGCATACTACGATAATATGTATGATATTTAATGGCTAGGTTGAAGGATCCTTTGGTTATTTTCTATTCAGACCAATTTTTCTCACTTTTACATCATATTATATTGGAATGGACTGCCATATTTTAACCTTTAACTGTAATATTATAATGTATCTTACTTAAAATACGAGGGGAACTGTACATTTGGCATCTGATATGTTCAGATTCGAGGTTCTGAATTAGATACGTGCAAAAGTGAACCTATTGTCAGGAGCTATAGAGTCTTAATGGTGTAGCGGACGTGTAAGGAGCGTAGGTGAGAAAAGTTTAGATATGACGTTTCCTTCGAGTGTTTAGGAAATTAAAAACTGATGTCCCTAAACTGTATATCAGATTCCTTTGACACTGTATTTAAAATTAAAAGGATTTGTATAAGTTATTTTTATTTGCTAGTCCACGTCTTTGATATGTTTAAAAATAATTATTCTTAGTGGTGTAATACTAATTATAATGTATTGTGTAAAATATTTTTTTTAGTTATTATATCAATAAATTAAAATTTGTTTATTTTAAACGTTCGTTTTATTTGTAAGTGCAATGTATTCATGACGGCTATCCCTTTCTTTAGACATTGTTAGATGTAGATAATTTAATGATATGATAGTAAGTAAAATAATTTGATAGATTTTAATTACAAATTGATCTGCCTTTAATATGGTCGATCATTGATCAGTCGGGCGGGCTTAAATAAATTTTGTATCTAAGACCTCACTGCATACTGTATTTCAGAACCAACTGGGCAATAACCTATGTATTTCAAGAAGTAGCTAAGTTAAATTCCATTTGTAATTCTTTTATGGCGCCCCCTGGTGTCACGTCATCAAAACCTGTATTTTTATCCCATAAACTGAATGGGATCGCAAAATCTCCAACGAAACTTCTGCAGGAAACTCCGCAAACGTTTCAATTCAACTATGTAAAAGTTAACACAAGGCGAGTAAATTATTAATCGAAGCCAAAACTGTGCGTTGTTGGCAGCGCGGCGCATAATGACGTATCTACAAGTGCGCAGCGCAGATGCCTCGTCGTAATTCACATCGCTGACATATCCCGGTGGCGATGGAGTTTGTGCAATTTTTGTTCATATGGAGGGGGTAAAGTACCCAAAAAAGAACTATTCTGTGGTAAAGCAGAAGAACAGCTTAAAGCTTAATGTCATATAGAACAAGACCATTATTGTACTGAAATTATATATATTCTTTATTGCACTTATAAGATGTATCTACAGAAAATACAAAAAGTCACAATGTGAACAAAGGTGGGCTTATCCCTAAAAGAGATCTCTTCCAGCCAACCCATACTTAGGTGTTGGAAATGAAATAGTTGCGGATATCGGCAGTGCTAGATTAATAATACGGAAAAAAGTTATAATTTATTATTATTTTTTAAATAATAATAATAAACTAAATACTGTAAATAATCTTACGTAATATATATATATATACATATAATTATGGCTTATTTGGGGACCGTTTTAGAGGTACGAGTATGAGACACTGATCTGACTTAGGCAGACGTGATCTCATGGACGATAATTATGTCCAATATGATTTCCTTTACGATATATCAAAGAAGATGTTCGGTGCCATCATCATTAGCAAAACAATCGCTGATAGCAATGGATGTAGAATTGTAGACTACGAATGTCTTCAATGTGCCATAGTGGTCATGTATGTAACTAATGATGTCATATAGGTCTTAGTTCAAACTTCATATGCATTTTCTAAAAACAGAAAGAAAGTTATTATTTTGTACGTACCCCTTACAGTCTACAGATTCTTGTTACTTCCACATTTAATTATTTCACAAAATTTTACGTTACACAAAGTTGGACATACCAACATGTACTTATTATTTCGTTAAAAACAAGTAAATAACGGATTACTCATTTGTTCTGAAATACTTACAATCTTGTACCGCGACAATATGAGTCCATTAGTCATGAAAACTTGCCAAATCACGTGTGTGAGGCATTGCCTAAGGTGAAAGTGTTTCATTCCTATATTTTGGCACCACAAATCATCGTCATCAAATTTAAGAGCTTTATGCTCTTGTCGGTCGAGTTTTTGCTATCAAAAGTCCAAAATATGGAAGATAGTGCGTTGATTTCCCTCTTGCCTTCCAGACCTCAGTTTAAGAACCGGTGGTTTCCCGCCTCTCAGTGCCCAGTCAAATGCCTTTCCTGATATTCTATTTCTTCAGTTTATAGTACCTACTAATGTTGCTGCTACCCAACACCAGGGGAACGCTTATTTGATGGCGGCGTTTACTCGCCATGGCATAGGATTGTCACTGAATATTGTAGCATTTAATAAATAAACTCATCGTACTAGACTCCCCACTAAATACCTCCCGCAGTGGTAAAACTTACTTCATATCTTCAGATAAACGGCTCATAGCCTCACATGAACGGTGGCTGTGTAGCTTACATACGCAAGTGGCAAAATCAAAACCCAATAATCTCCAATATTTCCATAACAAGTACAATCCAAAGTCCAGCTACTTATCGCAATAATGGGCAATCTTTCAGTAAACAGTTTCCCAAAGCATTAGTCCAATGGTACCGTCAACTGCATGTCAAATGAACCCAAAATCACAAATTTTTCCAGACAGTTTTCATATTTATATTTAACAGGATAGAGTTGATATTCGAATGAGAAGATTTGAAGATCTGTAATAGGTTGACGTGCTGGATTGGTACATAAACAGTCGGCATGGAGCGGTGGCGAAACGCGGCGCGTGCGACCAAATTAGCTTTGGCAGAGTACGGGCCCGCTGCTGTGGCCATGAGCGTGGAAGTTGTAGGATAAGGCGGGAAAACTTCTTGTTATTTACTTCAAATCACGATATAAAAAGAACTTATTGGCTTTATAAAACCAATTGTAAAATGCGCTTATTTAACCTTTCGCCATTGCAATTTACTCTTTTAATGGTGCGCGTAACATTTTTATAAAGAATATGCGCCAGATTATTTATTCAATTAAATACTTGATACTATGTTATTAAAGGTAAGGATTGAATTCGCTAATCGAAGTGTGCAAGTAGCACTCACCGTATGGGAAACGCCAAGTTTACGCGTAAAACTCATTATCGTTAGGTATGATGTACCTAACCATTCGATGGGCAAAAAACACGTCAAATGTTCCACATTATCCTGGAAAACCCACCGAAACATAGTCACACGCCGCCAAACGGAGCTTTTCTGCGTATTACGCAATGTGTTTCAGAACTTATTTTAGTTAGTTCAAAAACTTGCCGCGTCGATCGCACGTCTCTCCCTCCGCACTATAATTTCGGTCATAATTTCTACCAAATACGGTTTATTATTGTGCATTTAGTAGTGAATATTTTACGAAGTGTATTTTACTTATTTTTTTGTGTTTTTTTTATTATTTGGACACCAAAATCCGCGTGGGTGGATGTGTCAACGCACCGCCATATTGTTTCTTTTGTTTTGTTTTGCATGTGGGTAGTTACATACTTTGCAACATGTAGTTTATAATAACTAGTAATGTTAACAAATTTATTGTTCACAGTAGTAAAAGCATTCTAGATGTGAAAGATTGCTTAACTGTTTTAAGAGAGATAATTAGTTCTGCTTACAATGTTTAATCATTTCATTAGTACAATATTTAGCCAGATTAAGTTCCTTGAAATTAACTTGTAGGTTGTTTTTATATAAAAAAGTAGGTTCTGCAACCAACATTACAGGTTCAATCGTCCGTTACTCATACCGCACAGTGAGCTCACGTAAACAGAATGCTGAAAAAAAATCTCGCACAATCGCTCAGCAACTGAAATTCGGGCAAAATTATTTCTGTTCTTACCACCCACAATTACTTCTGTCTAGCTAACGTTTCACGCAGTTTTAAACCTTACCCCATTGTTTTAAAATCTGTGAATTTCAGTTTACCTAAATTTTTGCGTAGTTTTTAGAACATGCACGCAAAGTGGCGCAAAATGGAGCATATCGGTCTACACTTGCTTCAGTCGTGAATTCGTGATAAATCACTGCTCTAAAACATCAAACCTTGGTGCAGTGACGTCAGATCTTCTACAGCTGTGACCTCTCTAAAATCAGATATAACATCTGAATATTGTCTCTGGCATCACTATCTAAAATAATAATTGTCCGAAACGAAATACGTTGCAGAATATTAAATACGAACTTCAAACGGCTTTGAAAGAAATCAACAGTTTTAAATTACACATGTGTAACATTCACAATAGACTTCCTAAAATTTAGTCAGAATTTTATTTTCTTAACTCTAGCTCTCGAAACGATGTCACGGACAATCGTTGGATGAACATTACACAATTTGTTTGTTAGTTAACTATCCAGAAATAATAGCCCTGTGCAGTTGAGTAACGCAACGAACTACCTATTGCAGATAAATAAACCCTTAAGAATATTAATACAAACGATAAGTGTCAAACCAGTGAACTGAAAATCAACCTGGATCAAGATGATGACGATCAGCGAAAGCCAGTATTCTTCGAACAAGATGTCCAGCATCCACAAGATCAACGACAGAATCATTCACCGAGACAGCTACAATGACGTCAACTCCTCATCATCCGTCAACAGCGCGCTCGTCACCAAACGGGGCTTCAAACCTTCAGACATGTTCGATCCACAAAAAAAAGAATTCCTCACCAACCTCAGTTACAAACTTTTCCCTGTAAGTTGGGTAAGTCACATCTTTCCTTTTAGACTTAGCAAAGGCTTCTAACACGGTCACGCAGGGTGTGCCGCAAGGAGGTGTATTGGTACCTATATTGTTAGTATTTAAGTATGTTTATGCACATTACGGTATATCTGGAGCACATTTATTTTGTAGTTAGATATTACTGACATATTACTAACTTTGGCTACAACATACACTTACCTATTTATTTCTTAACATCTATAGTAGATTGTTATACAAGGGGAGAAAGCGACCCATTTCACTCGAGATGTTTCTGGCGCTATTCAATAATTCGAGAGTGAAATGGGTGCTTTCACCCGAGTTAAACATACTATTTTTCATTTCGACTGTGAGGAAAACATTAAATTTACAAAAGTGGTTGTAGATGTCTTTGTAAGGTATTAAGTAGTTCAGCGAGAATGGAAAACTCAAGTTTCGAACAAAATATGACAGTTGATTTACAGTATTAACAACACCTAACACGATTAAAAAGAGTAACGGCACGAATACATGAAAACAGAGTACAAAAAGCAGAAAATATCAAATAATTAAAATCTTTGTAAATAATATCGATCGATTTTTTCCACAGATAATAACAGAATCCAAAAATAATTTCTTTTTTTTATAAAAGTTTTAATTGCTTTGCACGAATCCTTCCTGAAATGACACTGACAATATAAAATTAAAAAAAACTTCTTGGCATTATGGCGGGCAGCCAAATATTTTGATTGTTAATTGAATTAAAATTAGAAATTGTATATTTTTTTATCAACGATTATACATAATACCTACACAATATGATTTTAAATTTATAGCTAAGCAAAAATGTTTGTTATTTGAATAACATGATGTGACTCAATTATCTTTGGTCCAAGCTTTGACTGCAGGCCTTGACTCTATGCCATGTCAATTAAAACTAAATTACTTTCCACCCTGGATGGATAAGCTATTTTCCACCCGGCTATCTACACAGGAAAGTTATATTTTCCGAACAGGAGAGATGAAAAATTCTTTTCCTATAATGTTAATAGCTGTTGCCGCTACCGCAAAATGATTTAACGGTGGTTACAATTATGCAATTATCCTTTTATATGTTTGTGTCGGAGTGCATTTGACGAGGTTGGCTCTCGTCCAGAGCAAAAGTTAATGACGCTAGCTGTTCCTTGAACTCGATTTATTTAGGTTTTATCGGCGACGATTGCTCGAAAAAACGACGGGCGTAACTCAAATCTTTCTCTTCTTTTTCTTAACGTTTATGTTGTTTCCAATTTCGATTTCATTCTAATTTCGTGGTAGTTTTAATTAACTAACTAAGTCTCGATCGTAATTATCCCTGATCAACTTTAATTATGCTCGCTCAAACTACGGGCATCGGAAGCGCCCCTTTATCGTTTATCGCGGCTTTCGATACATTTCAAACGCCTTTTTATCGTATTAAAAAGGATTTTAGTAACTTTTACGAACTCATATGTTTTTAAACGCAATAAGAATTGTCTCACCAGTTCAAACAATGTGGAAATGCATGTCTTTCGTAGGAAATTAAATTATTTTATCGACGCTAAAAGTTATTAAAGAGGCGTGAATGTTAGGCCTAATGGAAACATGTAGTTCGTTAACTCACGATTTCCTATGCTTTTTGGTGTGGTTTCTTTCCTTCGTTCTAGAATCTCAAATCAAAGTCTCGTGCATTTGACGTTAACCATTAATTATCGACTGCCTACACACAAAATGAACTTTACACTATCGAACTAAACACTATCAGAAATCTGGTTTTCAGTTTAGTAAACAAAGATTAGTTGCCAAATACCGAGTATAATTAGATGCAGCCGAACATTAGGGGTGCTGAAATAGGTTAATCTGTCCATATGTCTGTCTGTGTCTTAACTGGAACGTATGAGAGAACGGACTTTAAACTTTTTGTGGCATCATCATATTCATTCAAATTTAAGAGCTAGGTCTTGTCAGTGGGGTTCTTTCCATTAAAACTCCAAATTTATTTATTTATTTAAACTTTATTGCACTGTATATTGTACAATTGGCGGACTTAATGCCTTAGGGCATTCTCTACCAGTCAACCGCTTGGGAATGCAGAAAATTTAATCAGTGGCGGAACGTTTGCAATAACTGAGCGGGTACTATAAAATAACTTATAAAATGCATTATGGCGACATAAACATACATACTAATATTACACAAATAATTAATAGAATATATAAATATATATAGGCAAAATAAACATACATAGAATACACAAAAATTTACTTACAAATAACGAAATTGGAGATATTGACGACATCTAGGTGAAAGAAAAGAAAATAATTAACGAAAAGGTTAGTTCTGAAGAGAGCCAAGGTGAAGATAGTGGGCACGGAGTGACTTTTTAAAAGAAAATTTGTTGGATGATGTTCTGATCTCATAGGGGAGGGAATTCCAAAGTCGAATCGCAGACATTGTGAAAGAGTCCGACATAAAGCCGGATTTGAAAAGGGGTGTGTGGATTTGAAATTAGGGAAGATAGTGTGTGGTTGTTTGTTTTCCACTTGCCTTCCACACTGCAGTTTAAGAACGGGGGATTTTCGCCTTTTAATACCTAGTCAAAAGCCATTCCTGATATAAGTAAGAACTAGGTATATCTTCAGCCTTCTGCTAGTACTGATGTTGCTGCTACCCAACACTAGGGAACGCTTATTTGAAGTGGCAATGATCTTATTAAGGCTTCAATGAACGCTAGTACGCGGATCCATTGAAGTCAGTTTCTTTTATCATGGCTGAGTTTTTACCGTGAATGTAATCCGATATTTTAACACTGCTTCTCTCACTCTAGTACGAGTACTTTAAATTGCAATTTAATTGTGGCTGTTTATCTTATAACTAAACTATGTTAAGAGAGCAATCTCGCATCATATTTATTTATATATTTTTTTTTATTTAAAAACTTTATTGCACAAACAAAAGTGTACAAAAGGTGAACTTAATGCTAAAAGCATTCTCTCCCAGTCATACCTTTAGGTCATGCAGAGACATTGTGATGGGTGCAGGAGAGTGATGTAAATAGATATTAAAATTGCAACAAAATACTAAAGTGTAAAATAATAATATTGATATTGATGAATTAACACAGCCTACGTGCTAAAGAAAGCACTTTCAAAATTCAACAGGCTTGCCAATGTGTCGGTGGCCGAGTAATATAGGCATGCGCCCGGATAGCGTAAGACACAGGGTTCAATTCCTTGTCTGACTCAGTTGCTTTTTACAATGTTCCGCGTACGGATGCTTAATTGTTGATGTTGACTAAACCGTATTTGTAATCCTTATTCTCATGCACTACTCGTGCAAATCCGTACCTAGCAAATGCCACTTCTAATTTATAAATCAATCAATCAAGTTATTATAATTATCACCATTGTTGAGTGACAAAGCGTAGGTAGAAATGTTATGATGACTAAACGTAAGTAGGTCTGTATGATCTATAAAAAACCTCTTGAGTTAGAGTTCGGTGAACTGTAAACTAATCTTTTTCTGATACGTCTTAAATAAGGATAGACGGCAGACATATTGGCACTGATTGGTTTGAAGATCGCTAAGATATACACGGTAAAAGTTATAGGTAGGTACTACATAAGTACATAGCTGTAAGTAACTAGCCGATCGAAATGGAGAAAGCGATAAAACCAAGGCAAAAATCATAGTACAGTAATAAGTATAGGTACAAAAATACTATGCAATGTATAAACAAAATATCTACTGATAAAAACACAATTTTCTTGAAATGGCCAGAAAATTGAACCCAAAGCACAGAATTTTTACTACATCCCAAATGTCACAGCTGGCTTGGAAGTCTCGATACAGTTTTATCAATCGAAAACCAGGTGGCGCTCAAAAAACGCTAACACAAAATTCGTGATTCGCGTTTTCTTTGATTTAGAAAAAATGTACTGCCCTTTTTAGATCCTACAATTAAAACAAAAATCTATGATTTCTCCATGGATGACTACTGTAACAAATTAATCCTAAAGGTCTCAATAGCGCTATAAATTGGAGTAGTAGAAGAGTTGCAGTTTCATATAGACTGCGTACCATTTTACTTTTTTTTTTACGTTGACTACGGAAGGGAGTACGAGTATGACCACATTGATGTTGGCATGTCTATGCCAAAAACTGATATAATATCCGGATCATAGACAACCGAAGCTCATTTGGAGTCAAGTGGTGTCTGCCGGACGTCGAACCCAGTCTCCCGGTCACGGCCTTTGGGTATTTTTACTGCTTGGCAATTAGTAATATGAATATAGGTCGGTTAAAGCACTTATAATACTAGGCATGAGTGTGAGCTACTTTAAATTGTACTTTAAGTATTGAGACATTATTTACATTTGAGTATATAAATATGACTCTAGGACAGCGGTACTCAACCTTTTTTTTATAAGGGCCACGGAGACATTTCAGGAATCCCCCTCCCCCTCTGCGGTAGGTACATTTCAAACATATTTAAGGTCGCGCGCGTAGTGGCAGTAAGTTATTTTTGAATTTTTTCATACGAGTCGGTACAAAACAATGTGAAAACTAGAGCGAGCGCAAAAAAAATGAAGGAAATAAAGAAAATACATTTATTTTACCGAGAAAAAATATATTAAAATACATGCAAAAGTAGGTACACTACTCGAATCGAAAATGCACCAGCATAAGGTGATCCCAGCATTTTTTTTAAATTTTCATTTTAAAGTTTACTAAACATCACATTAGCTACTAACTAAATCAAAGTGAATGGAAAGCCAAAGCAGTCATGTGCTGCTGTACTCGTACCTACTTACTATAATTACTTAAAACAAAAAGTAAAAAAAAATCGTTGAGCAATAAGCTTCTAATTTCGGTAGTTCCTGGAGCTCTATTTTTGAATCACTGGCTTGGATATGGCGTGTGATTTTCGTTCGACGATGAATTAAAAGTCAACGAAAATAACTCGTTTTCGAACGAAAATCACTCGCCATCTTGTAGCGAGTGATTCAAATAGAGCTCCTGAAGGAATCTTGGAATCATGAAATGAATAACAATGAAAGCATTTATAATTCCACTAAGTTGAATAATTGTAACCAACGAGATGAATCGACGAATTGGCGTGAGTTTTGCTGAAAAATCTTGCATTAGTCGTAAATAATGGCGGCTGGCAGACATCGCGCATGCGTCGATTGGACTCGCGCCAAAACTCGCGGAACCGTAGTCGGATGCATTGGACTTTTTCAGTTAGTAAAAATATTTTCAGCCCTCTGAGCATTTCTTATTCTTTCAGGGCTCTTGAGTCCGTAAGAGGGCCTTTTTAAAACTCAAACCTCAATATGAAGACCAGTGAGTTGTTACTACTAGAGAAGCTATGCCAAGCAAAAAATGTGTCGCAAATACGAAAAAGATTGTGACGTTTTCTTTGTTATTTGAATTTCGAATTATGAATCCGTACTATGGTTGATGACTGTGTCGTCAATTCATGGAGCACATCGTGATTTCACTTTCGTATGGTAGTTATCACTGGTAGTTATAGTAGTTCAATGGACAACAATAAACTATACTCACAAGTAACAAAAAAACGACAGTTAATTCACATAAGAAAAAAAAATTAATTCGT
The DNA here is from genome assembly GCA_963584085.1 of Pyrausta aurata. Taxonomy (NCBI): domain Eukaryota; kingdom Metazoa; phylum Arthropoda; class Insecta; order Lepidoptera; family Crambidae; genus Pyrausta; species Pyrausta aurata. Next base: position 8,165,382 of record OY757278.1, on the reverse strand, counting down.
TAAAATCACAATCACCCATCATAGACACTACAAAATACAAGAATTAACTAATCGAGTGCAGTCATTCGGAAGTTATACGTGACATACATTTCAGTGATTCATTATTGTAAATAAATTGATATATTACAGAAGCTGATTGCTAAAATTATAAATTAATGTGCACAGAACGATGGAGAGTTGTCCAGGGAGGCGTCGGTGCTCCCGATGGAGCTGCCACCAGTAAGGCTTCTGTTCAGTTTCATTAGCCTGCTCATGACGGTGTCCGTATTTTCCACTTTAGCAGTCTTTTTCACTGATGATACCCCGCAGGCGAAATCTCAATTTCGCGGTTTACCTATAGTCAAGAGTATGCTAATTGAAAACATCAATCATTGACGACGCGTTTGGTGTAATGGTTAGCGCTCCTGACTGTTACGCAGGCCGTCGCGGGTTCGAATCCCGCAAGGGGCAAATATTGTTTGTGTGATGAGCAGGAACATTTGTACCTAAATCATGGGTGTTAAATGTATTTAAGTATTTATGGGAGACGCCCCCGTTTATAAGTTCCGTTCATAAAAACCAGACAAATGGTGTGTTGTCTGGCGCTCATTTATATTTATATTATGTAGTTAGGCTAAGGGATAAGGGAGTCCCCGGGGAAAGTTGTCTTGGACAAGGTAAATAGAATAAAGAAGTTCGAAAACTAAGTACTGACTTATCTCCATTGCAAAGCGGAAAACAATTGAAAAAATAACGTTGTATATCAAAACCATTTACGCCATTCATTAAGTTCTTATTGGCTCTCTTGTGTGTTGAGTACTGTTGAGGATCAACTTTACAGTACGTGCGTGCGTTGCGTGCGTTTGCGTGTGATCAAAATAAATGTTTCTTGACTGATTAAGCGTGTTGACTGCAGTTGAAAATACGGACGAAGTCACATAGTAGGTCCACAGAATCCACTAGATTCCATTTTGTACATATTTTTGTTAGAATACGTACACTATACACGATTTGAAACAAATTATGTTTTTGGGGAATAATTCGTGGCTAAAATAAAATGGTCGTCATATACGTTCTCGTTGTGATTAAGTTTCCTGAAAATCCTTCTCGAAAAGGGAGAATTGCAGTAACGGAAGTCCAATGGTCAAATTCCCATTATTAATATATTCAAGCACGAATAATTTACTTAATGGTTTCAAATCATTTGTACATATGGTATACTCTACAATACTTTATTTAGTGTCAAAATTGTTGTTTCTTCAACCTTCTACTTATTGGTACTAAATAGTTTATATTCTTCTGGATGTGCGTGATTTCTTTTTGTCTTTTATTTAATTAATAAGTTTATGAACTAATTTTGAATGTTTTTTTTTAAGTTAATCAGGCTATTTTGCTTTTTAACATGCATTAATTAACTTTATTTTCTTGTCTGTCTTTACACTTAATTTTTCATTTCCTTTATTTATGGTTTTTAATTTACGAGTACATGTATTCATAAGTTAAATATTAAAAAATATTACCTATTGTAAATAGTAATCCTAGTTACCGATTAAAAGACAATCTGTAAAATAAATCCTCATCATTCGTATATTGAAAATCTAAAACATTCTTAACACGTGCCGGGACACTATTCCAGACACAATAGATGTTTTGTTGTTTTTACGCCTGTAGGCGTTCACTGTCCCGGAACGTGTTAAATAACTTTTAAATAATAAAACTTACAGAATAATTTTCTCTGTATAATTCTAATTTGGAAAATTGGTATGTGTGTAATTGAGTGACAATTAATTTGTTACCTAATTACGCAATTTCTGCCAGAAATAAGCATTTTTTGCGTTGAGGATACAGCTTCCATATTTTGAGAAAGCTGTTTCTTTAGATAAAGTGAAAGCGGAGCGGAATTAAAAAAAGTTTCTGCCTAAGGCACTACATGTTTTGTGTCTATACCTACTTTGATATTTCATACCCTACCTTGCATTTTCGTAGTGAATGTATAGTTAAATATCGAGGAAGCGTCCGAAGGTTTTTAAAAAATAACTAAGGAGTGAGTTTACAGCTCGATGCTTTATTACAGACTGACTTAATTCTATTACATGGATCCTAAAGCTACGGTTCTTATCTCTACAACGGATGCGCGGCAGACAGCTGCGTCAGCGTCGCCCGCCCGTGAGGTTCGGAGCTTAACACGAAGTCAGCGTTATAGAGCCTGGGACTGGCTGCATAACTCTTCCCCCCTCAGATTCGAAATTATCAGAGGAATTTCTATCACTCTGATTATTTCGATACAACATTTTAAAGATTTTATATTTATACATTACGAAACTGAAGATTACTAAAACTAGGATTAAGTATAACACAATAGTAGGGACGCTCACACTTTTCACATTAATGACCCTTTCATATTTCACTTCACTTTCACTGATTTTCAATAGGTTGTTCAGATGTTGAAGGTCTGTCAAATCGCTGCTGTCCAAATTGATAGGTTCTCGTTGTACTTGTGGCCCCATAGGTGTTATTTCCGGTAAACTGATTATCGGTAATTTCAAAGAGTTCGGAGAGCTTGCGGTAAGGTGATGCGATTTTAGGGTAGTCTGGCCTATTCTCACATCACAATGGTCGTCGAGAGTGAGAAGGTAAGTACCTTTCAAATTTTCTTTTGTTACTTCATCATTACATATTTTTGTTAATATGTTTTCCATTTTGCTGTAAAGAATCCATCTCTGTTTTCCAACTGACTCTACTTTTACTGAGTTAATTTCTACTAATATGGGATTACAGGAACTGGTGTTGCGGGAAAACTTCATTAACGATGTTATACAGTTGTCCTCTAAGGGTGGCTGTGACTCCTCTTCGTAGCATAAGTACGCCGCCTCGTGGAGCTCGTGGCAAGGCTGGGAGAGCGAGACCATGTTGGAACCTTTCACCAGGAGATAGGGATATTTAGGAACCACTATTTTAGTTTGGTTTAGGAAGTCGGTCATAGGTATTGGAATAGCTTTATAATAGATGTATATATCGTCCTTGATAATGGGTACGTCTAAAATGAATGTTATTTGACTTCCTGTTGAGTAAACTTTTAACTCTATACAATGCTCTATTTTAACCAAATTATCGTAATTTACAGGATAAACAAGCTTATTAGATTTCTCTATTTCTTTCAACAGTTTTATTAGTTCATCGGGATTTACAAGTGAGTAGTGTAACGTTCTTAATTGACTAAATGTAATACATGTTTCGATTTCATCTAAATGACTATACAATAACTGAAAATTATGTAAAAACAGATTGTAAATGTTAATGAAATTCTGAATCGTTAAATTGACCTTTGTTTGGTTAATTAATTTCCTTAATTCCCATAATTCTTTATCAATGTGAACAAAATTATTGTGTGTAGTGTTCGTTATTTTAACAAGATTTTTTGATATTTCAGATACAAGTGTCACCTTTCTAATTAATGTGTCTTGACGTGTCTTTAAAGAGTTAATTAATTTTTCATACCTTATAGCATCTTCATAGTCAAGGTTACCAGTAATAATTTTTATTATAGATCCAAGAGGATTTAGAACTCCACGTTTTACTCGAATAGACGGGACTAGTTGTTTTAATTTTTCAATAGTAGAGTTCATGACATAGTCAGTTTGAGCTTTTACATTGAGTAGTCGGAAATTTGGAGTTTTATCATTCAAATACATTTTTATATGTTGATTTAAATTTATGTATCGGTTTAAATTAAATTCTAATTCCTCTTGTATAGTACTTATGTTTAAAACCTTAATAATAGTCCATCTATCGTAACTTAAACTAGCTTGACCCTGTTTCATCAGCAGCACTCCGGGATTTTTGTCAATCCTTTGAAGTTGAAGCGCGCGGGTCCTGATTGTCAGCATCGCGAGCGCGAGGCACCTGTGAAGGCCGTTTAATGTCCTTAATGGGCACTTTAGTTTCGCGGTTTTTTAACTTAACGGGACATGTGTTTTTCCCTAATTCACCCGAAACTTGCGCTTTTTGGAAGCGAGGCTTATCTTTGCTTCTTCTCGTGTTTATACCTTTTACAAATATCGTATCTCCTTCTTTTACATCGAACGACGTCTCACCTCCACGTTTTTCGACGACCTTCTCTTTATCGGTTAACAATTTGTCCGTAAGATATTTATAGAGGTATTTCGTACGCTTTACATGGTCACTTACTAATTGTTGGGTATAGTTTTTATTAAACTCTACATTAAAAGTACTATTTGAATCTGTGTGTCCGAAGACAGCTTCAAATGGCGTAAGGCCGGTTGCGGAATGGATCGTCTGATTATAAGACATTACTGCATATGTCATTACATTAGCAGCGTCAGTTATCTTTCGTTCATATTTAGCAATACGGTATATTTCTAAAATAGTTGAGTGAAAACGCTCTATTAGACCCATAGAGTTTGGATTGTGTGGAGTACCGATATGCAGGTCAATTTTGTAAAACTGTAATGTCTCCTTGAGTAAAGTGTTATTAAATTCGGTACCGGCGTCGGCGCTGATTCTATTTGGCACGCCATACAATGAAAAGAATTTAATAAGAGCGCGGACTACTTCAGGTGTCGAGCGATTAGAAATCTCAAATGCCTGTCCTAGTTTACTGAATGCATCAATGATAGTAAGGAAATATCTTCCTTCTACAGAAAATAAGTCTATGAAAATTTCGGAAAAAGGTCTAGTTTGTGTTTGGGTCAGCTGTAATTTTGGTTTCAGGGGTTTCCGGTCATATTTTTGTGTTTTACAGGTTTCACAGGAGTTTATAACAGAGGCGACTGTTAAATCCATATTATTCCAGAAATAAGTTCTTTTTAGTTTCATAAGAGTTTCTTTAATGCCGCGGTGGGAAGTTATACCATGGTGATATTTGAGTATAATATCGCGTTGTTCGTCCTCATTTTCAATATATATAACTCTTTTCGTGCACTCATAAAAATGAACGGTATCCTTCTTAAACAACTTGATAACAGCATCTGTAAATTGACTACGGTGTGTCTGATCCTCGAAATAAATGAAATATTTAGTTTTAGGTTTTATGTATTCCAGGAGAAATTTTTTTACTAGTTCCGGTTTATCAACAGGTAAGTGAACTTCCAAGATTTTTTGTTTTTTGTTATCTAAGGTTTTTACAGTTAATTCATTTCTGAACCAGCTGTAGACGAGGATTTGGTTTGGCTTCGTATCTACGGCTTCATCTAGGATTGGGATACCGCTTGTCTCAATATCCTCGGCTGAATGTGCTGTTTCAGGTAATGAAGGTTCAGTGATTGTGCTCGAGGAGGGAGAACGAACCGGGTAAGTTGATTCAAGGTCTAGTGGTGCAGGAGCCTGTGAGGCTTCCGATGAGTCTGATATTGCTATTGGACTGTCGGATCTTACAGTCTCGCCGACATTTCCCTGCATGGAAATATCATCGGATTTAGTGGTAAGTACATTTAATTTTATACGTGAAAGGGCGTCCGCGTTGCTGTTTTGTTTACCCTTTTTGTAAATAATATCGAAATCAAATTCGGATAGACGTAACTTCCATCTGGTGAGTTTACTTCCGGGTTCTTTGAGAGAGTTAAGCCACGCCAAAGGGCGGTGGTCGGTAAAAATAGTAAATTTGCGCCCATAAAGATATGGACGAAAATGTTTTACGGCCCACACTATAGCCAATAACTCTTTTTCAGTGGTGCTATACCGCGTTTCCGCATCGTTCAAAGTGCGACTAGCATATGCTATAGGCTTGTCGTTTCCTACTACTCCTTGTGATAACACAGCTCCTAAAGCGTAGTTTGAGGCGTCTGTTGTTAGTATAAAAGGCCTAGAAAAGTCGGGAAATTGGAGTATTGGGGAGTTCACGAGAAGTTCCTTGCATTTTTCAAATGCTTCAATATAAGCGGGTGTTATTTCTACTTTGTTTCTCTTTTTGAGACAGTTCGTTAGCGGTTGAGTGATCTTGGAGAAATCTCTTATGAATTTCCTATAGTAGCCAATCAACCCGAGAAAACTTTTAATCTCTGTGGGCGTTCGGGGTAGTGGGAAATCTAAAACGGCCTTGACCTTATCATCATTTGGTTCCAACCCATTTTTTGTAATTTTGTGTCCAAGATAGAGCACTTCTTTGCGGAGGAACTCACACTTGTCTAAGGTCACCTTAAAGTTGGTTTGTCTGAGTCGTTCGAAAACTTTCCTGAGTTTATCTATGTGTTCCTGCAAGCTATTTGAGTAGATTATTATATCATCAAGGTAAACTAGGCAATGGATTCCCTGCAGACCTCTTAGCACGTTATCCATTGCCCGTTGAAACGTTGCCGGGGCGGTTTTCAGCCCGAACGGCATACGGGTAAATTCAAAGTGTCCTGATGGGGTGGAAAATGCTGTTTTCGCTCTATCTTGCTCTTCTACCTCTATTTGGTGGTAGCCACTCGCAAGGTCGAGCGTAGTAAAGTAAGTTGACTTTCCCAATTTGTCAAAAAGATCGTTGATATTTGGCAAGGGATACTTATCGTCTGTTGTTATTTCGTTTAGGCGTCTGTAATCTATTACCATGCGATATTTAGGCTCGCCTGACGCGTCCAGTTTCTTAGGGACGAGGTGCACAGGGGCACTCCATGGTGAGAACGACTCTTGTATCACGTTATCTATCAAAAGTTTTTCGGTTTGTCTATTTACTTCCTCGTTTTGTGATGGTGGAAGTCGATAAGGTCTAATAAAAATGGGATCTTCGTTTTTGGTGCGTATCTGATGTTTTACTTGATTACTGAATGTCAGGGGCAATTTATCACAGTAGAATATATCTCTATATTCGAAGCATAGCTTTTGTATTGCATCACGTTCTTCGGAATTTGTATGATCCAGGCGTAATTTGGATAAATTTTCTTTTAACAATTCATCGATTTCGTATTGATTTGGCTGATCATTATTGGTAAAATTGATTTCGCATGTATTATTATTAAATTTTGTTGTAGTGAATGGTTGAGTGAAAGTAATAGTTACACTATTTTGCGAAGCATTCTGAATGACGGTTGTTGCAAAGGAATCCATACATGTGACTATAGCACTGGGCATACGTACGCCGTTTCCGAAATCTTGAAAATCAATAATCGCTTCACCAATACTTAAATCCGTGGGTATTTTAACACGAGTTTCGGTGCGGGGTTCTAAAGTGACTTCACACGCGGGACTGTAAACTATTGGTATTTCTGTGTTTCTCGTTCGTAAAATTTGATTTTTCATATCAATTGTAGCATCTAACATTTTTAATAAATCAGAGCCAATCAACCCATCGTATCGCCCGTCGACGTTATAGACGTAGAACTTGTGTTTGCTCATAGTTTTAAATGTTTTTGGCAGGGGTATATAAATGACCTCGTCATGTGTACTGCGCGCGTGTGTACTAATGACCTCAAATGGCTCATAGTATTTAAAATCGGAAAAGAACTGATCGGCTTTAGTAGGACTTAAAAAACTCCTTGTACTTCCGGTGTCGATCATTAAACGTGCATTAATTTCGGGTAAAAATATGTGAGGCAGTTTATTTACACCGTTATAATTTAAGTGTATCATTTCTGCTGGTTTATGTTCGAGGCTTGTATGTGAAAATTTAAGCTTTCTTGGGTATTTTCAGATTCGCATACCACGGGTTCCGCATTCTCTGCATAAAAATAGTTACAACTATTTTCATCGGTAAAATAGACGTTCGGTTCGTAATTACTGGCATAGACAGGTAAGTGTTCCTGCCCTTGGGGTTCAAAGTAGTCTGTCTCATTTCCTTCATATGAGTAAAATAAATTGTTGCTCTCGGTATCGGGTATGTGTGTAATCATGTTTTGCTTTACAGGGCGAGCAGTGCGCATAGAAACGTCACTGTCATAGAAATGTGGTGGATTATTTTGTGGCTGACCTTGAGGTGGTAGACCAAATTTAAATTGCTGATTTTGTGGTGGTATACCAAACTTGAATTGGGGATTCGGTCTAAACTGAGAATTATTGAATTGAGGTTGAGGTCTAAAGTGACCTTGCTGAGGAATACCAAATTTGTAATTATTTTGGAGATTGCCTGTATTTGGTAGAAACCCTTTTTGATTTGGTAGACCAAATTTAAAATTTCCAGGAGGCTGTGAAAATTGCTGATTTGGGATCCCGAATTTAAATCCCGGTCTAAAATTATTTTGCGTCTGAAACGGATTTGCTGGTCTAAAATGCTGATTTCCAGGAATGCTAAAATTATTTGGGGAATAATTTGGCCTAAAAGCTGGTTGAGTTCTGAGTAATTCGTTATTCCCAAATTGTTGAAACGGTTTTAATGAATTTGATTTATTTTTATTTCTTGCATTATATTGCGTTTGAAAATTAACCTCTTCCATGACGACGCTAAGTGCATCTTCCAAAGTTGCGCTCCCTTTAAGTCTTACTATTCTAATCAAATCTTCTGGTAAATTATATAAAAACACATTAAGACACATGTTATTATAGATGATCGTTTTGGCGGCTTTTATGCCAGCGTCGGTGAGCAAGTTGACCTTAGAGAAGAGGGCGCTACGCATTCGCTGAATTCTAACACAAAATTCTAAATAAGATTCGCCTGATTTAATTTTTAGATTTTCCAGCTCAATTGCTACGCATTCCTCTGATCTAGGGTCTCCAAAATGCTGTATAAAAAGGGTTTTTAACTGTCCCCATGTAGTTATGTCGTCGCGCTCACTTAGTAGGGCTGCTGCTTTACCGCACAGTCTGCTACTAACACAATGAAAAAGATATGTCGTCTGTACTGCATTGTTTGCTCCATTAAAATTCCTAATAATGTACTCACACTTTTTCAAAAATAAATTCAATATACTTTGATCGCCGTCAAATTTTGGGATTAATTCTAAAAAATCTCTAGGTACCGCTTGAACAGTTTCGTTTGCTAATGCCATTTTTACTTATTTATTAATATCTCTTATTTTAAACACTTTATTTTATATTATATATTTTTTTTGTAATTTATTTAAACAATACAGGGTGTATTTTTATAAAACAGTATAGTGAAACACTTAATTAATTCTTATATCTAATTCTGCCAATTTTGTGCAGGAGTCAAATAACTTTCAACGATTTTTGTTCAAAAGTCACGAAATAAAATAGGGTACTACGTTAACAACCACGGGAAATAGCCGGGAAAAATCAGGAAAGGTAAAAAGGTTCACTTACAGTCCGCTCAATCCCATGCCTTCTCGTAGAGCTGCTCTCGTAGACCAGAACTTTCGGCGCCCAAGATTAACTTATTTATTTGGTTCGAAGATTGCTTTTATGCTCGTTAGAACGTGCAACTGTACCATTCGCGATTGTCCAGGATAGTCGTAATCCGAATTCGGCGGATTTTCGCGACGTTTTCACAGGTTTTCCGCGATTTAGGCGTTTATTCTGCAATTTCCACGGCGATAGTTTACGATTTCGGTATACTTTTCGCAAATCGCGTCTGGTAACAGCCAGCAATCCTACCGGCTGCGCCAGTTAAATATCGAGGAAGCGTCCGAAGGTTTTTAAAAAATAACTAAGGAGTGAGTTTACAGCTCGATGCTTTATTACAGACTGACTTAATTCTATTACATGGATCCTAAAGCTACGGTTCTTATCTCTACAACGGATGCGCGGCAGACAGCTGCGTCAGCGTCGCCCGCCCGTGAGGTTCGGAGCTTAACACGAAGTCAGCGTTATAGAGCCTGGGACTGGCTGCATAACTGTATACTAAATATAGTCAGTATAAAACGACAAAGAACTCTATGAGTAAAAGCATTAAAAATTACTTGTTGTAACTTAGATTTTAATACTAAAAAAATATTTCAAATTGTCAGCAACATTGTATTGATTTATTAAATAACAAGACGACATGATCGCCACTAAAAAATAAAGAGAAAAAAAAACTTCGATTTGGTACATTCAATGATGCATTTCTCTGTAGAGCATTCCGCTCCGCTATTTGCTTGCTACACTAACTCAAGTATGTGACTTTAAAGTTTTTGTCTGGGCTTTTCAGGAAAATATAGAGAACAAGCCTCTCCTGATGGGTGAGAGGGAGGTGGACCTGAACAAGATCTTCACCCCCGCGCCTGATGCTGAGGAGCATATCATCAAGAAGGACCGCAAGTTTGGTGAGTATAAAGAAACGATATTTTTTTTTTATAATTTTACGTCTACAATATTCGATACGACTATGTACTATAGAGGTCACAGCCGCCTAACCACCTAAAGGTCGGGGCCCACTTCACCGTACTATACCATGACCGTGCTAGGAGTGTAGGCTTATCAGATACGAAAAGCAACACGATACTATACCCACTGAACGGATCTATTATATGGAGCGAGAGCGTATTTGCCGGTGCTGACACGCTCCGTGCATGACACGCGGCAATGTTGGTCGGTGACAGAACGATCTGGTGGGAACAGTGTCATAGTTTTCAATACAATAATATTTTTTGCCTGGCACGTTACATACATAGTAGGCAGAAACCTTTAAGACCTAAAATCACTAGTCACTCACGTAGTCTTTTGTATGAAGTGACTCCCGTTTGTGAGCCGAGTGTGCAAGTGATTTCGTTTGAATGTGGTTAGGCGTCAGAAACCTCGACCTTACTTACTTAGATTGAGTACCTTCTCAAAACCACTCCAATTAATCAATATCATCATGTGAAAGAATTCTGGATGACGAGTGGTGTAAAAATAAATAAAAATAACCTTCTCTGTTCGATCCCGGCAGTAAAAACTCTGGTTGGTAGTCTGGTACTTTTCCAGACATTGGATTTCGTTTTTGTTGATTGAATGAATGTTTTATTTCAAGAAACATTGACTTATCGTTTTCAGTACGTTTATAGTAATTGGTATAAAAAATAAAACTAAAGCGGTAATAACACAAAACATCTCTCTCATCTCAAATAGCTCATTACACTTATTTAGTAGAGTGTGGAGTATACTACATGAAATCACAATTTTTTTGCGAAGAGAGTACAGTTTTTGCTTTATCAGGGTCACGATTTATATGCATTTTGATACTTTCTGTGCAGCAGTTTTTTACCCGTAAATATATTTCTAAAGTTTATCGTTAAAACGGTCAAACTCGTAATCGAATTACCACGATCCTGGTACGAGGTCCTGTCTATCTATAGTTCTTATTCAACCTGTATCACATCATGACTTCTTTTGGGTGAGCTCGCTTCATCGTCGTTCTTGTCTATGCCTCGTCTGGTATAGTCTAGGACAAGAGCAAACCCATATCATTTAAAAAAAATGACCTTCTTTCCACTATATTTCCAGAAAAGACATTCGCGTCATCAGCGTTCTACGTGCCCGGAGTACACCCTACAGTCAAGGAACAGATGGACTTGGCACGTGCCATCTCAAAGTCTCTCAGTGACTCCAGCAACCACATGAGCCGAGGGCAGAGCATGTATGTGAACAGGAAGAAGAGATCAGTGAAGTGGGTGCATGAGGGACGAGGTTAGTACCAACCACTTCCACGGTAGATAGCTCAAAAGTTCTAGGAAGTGATTTTACAATCAATCAAGTCTATTTTAAGCTCAGTATCTCGTCTTCTTAAGCTTTCTAATAATAAAGTAATCTTCTTCTTTTTAAAAACATAGTTCCTTAGATTTGTGAAGTATTTTTTCTATTGCGGTGTGTAGGAAGTATTAATTAAATCCAATCCGCTAGACAACTGACCAAAGTTTTTATCTTAAAACAAGTTATTTCCTTATAGTTGGGACTTGGCTTTGGCTTGGTTAGGTTTGGGTATCAAGAGTTCGGCTCTTTATACCGGGGGTTTTCCGCTTCTCACAAGCAACAATACCCTCAAAAGCCTTTCTGATATACTATATCTTTACTCTTCTGCCAGTACTAATGTTGCTGCTACACAACCAACACAGGATCGTCACTGAATATTGTAGCTTTTAAAATAGCCATCTCACTAGACTCCCTACTACATTCTGGTAATCCTGCCGCTGTTTGGTCGGGGACTGCTTATTCAGTTATATTCGCAGCTAACCCCATATCTGGTGGCCGTTCACTACCTGTGACCCCGCTAGTAGCCTGCAGATCAGCCCTGACCCTTCAACTTGGCTATAACTTAGCAAATACATAGTTTCATCTCATTAACTCTCATCATCACGCCTATCATTTTAACCGGGTTGCCAACTATCATCTCCCATCATGTCCCATCTGATCTATAGCTCCCAAGCCCACGTTTTATAATTAGCTCTCACTGACAGGACCAATTAATAATCTCAGAGCAATTGACAGCTTGGTGGTGAGCCAGGGAGTTATTAATAAGCAGATTTATTCGCCACAGGTTCTTTTGACCTTAGGTTTCTTCTATGCATATTAGCAAATGGAAATTGTAAAGTAAATAACAAAGGGTATTTAATTACCTTATCATACAGTAATGGCAAGTTGTAGTCCCAAAAGATGGATGTATTTAATTGGATATGGGCAAATCCAAACTAAACTCACCATTCCATTAAATTAAATTAAATTAAATTATATTAAATTATTTTGAATTAAATAATAATTGAATTGACTTTGATTGAATCGGGTTGAATTGAATTGGATAATAATGTATTGAATTAACTAATTAAAAACACACTAACATAGGCTGTAAGTCACTAGTGCATTACTAACAATATTTATGGATGTTAAATCTGAATTAATTTTTTTTTTTATTTATTTCATAGTTGCATAAACTTTCACATATCAAAGCCGCCAGAGTCCAAAACAAGAGATATGTTTTGAAAACATTTATTGCGTTTTGTTATTCCTGACTCTGTTGTATTATTTCCTCTAAATTATTTATTGTTGCTTTTTATATTTTGATGTATAGGGAGTTAAATGTCATATATCAAAAGAGACCCTTTTCAATACGGAAGTGATTTTCTAACACCCTGTATTCAGTTCAGAACATTATTTTTTTGCACTAAGATTAATTAGGTCTAGAAAATAATATCTAAACTTAGTTCCGTCATTTGACTTATATTTATGCCCTTGTGTTGTCTACACGAGTAACAATTACTAAGTTCAATATATCATGCTCGTATTACCTTAGCTAGACCTTATTTCTGAATTATTCGCTTCAAGATGGCAAGTGATTTTCGTTCGAAAACGAGTTATTTTCCTTGACTTTTTATTCGTATTCGAACGAAAATCACTCGCCATCTTGAAGCGAGTGGTACTAAATCGGGATCCTGTTCCGTGTGTGGGGAAATAATGGCTTAATCGACTGAAAGAAAACATCATTTTAGCGGGTACCTTATGTATTTCCTATTTCCTACATGTCAGTATCCTTAGGACCTTATTTTGTTCTACCTATGTACGTGTAATGTAGGTACTTTACTCATATTACAGAATTACGATTCTACGTTGCAGATTTATGAAAATAATTCAACAATACATATATGTAAAGGGTTCTAAGTAATCGTATGTTTATTGATATTGCATTTAAAATGTCAAAAGCCTTAAATATCCACATTTTGGAACTACCGACCCTCCGTTCTTGAAAAGTGTTCTCTAGAATTTCTCGTACCGAAAATTGGGATCGATAAAAGCAAGTCCAAGTATCAAGAGGTCAAGAGAATGGCGGAAGAGCGTAAAGAATGGAAAAAACTCCACCGACAAGAGCTTGGCTCTTAAATTAGATGATGATGAAAAGCAAGTCCTTCAGTGACATGCTGATAAATTGCAATCAAACTCAGCATTGATCTATGAAAGGAAGAATTCAAGAATCAGATTGCATCGCTCATAAAGACATAAATAGCTCAGAACAAAGTCCACGTTTGTATTGAAAATCTTTTCCAGCTGTGCTTTTATTTATGGATGGTTTGATATCTCGAATGGCAAATATCTATCATACATTTATCTCGTATCTTACAACTTACTCATATAATAAATACAAAAAAAATCTAAGTGAAGTTTAGGGACTGTTAATCGATAAACCATTCGATTGGGAGATCATCCTTATCGATCAATAGGTGTACAACAATATGACACTTGCTGTCAAGACGGCAACGGTGAAATAATTATCAGTCACTTTGACAGGTGGTGTTTCCGGCTCTCTTCCTTCTCAATCTCATTGACGCGTGGCGTAGTTCTACTGATCCTAAAAATCGGCTTTTCCGTGATAATTGGTAATAGTACGGTACGGAGAAACCAAGATGATGTAATTAGGGAGAAAAAAAAGAATAATTTATTTGCGATTAAACGGGGCACACAGAAGGTTGACAAACAATTTGATGTTCGGCCGATTTAGCCATTGTAAAATAGCATGCAATTGTTTAATTGTCATTAATAAGCTTCTAATAAAATTCCATTTTGTTGAGTCTTAAAAGTATGAAAAGAAGCTTCCTAGTAAGAGGAGAGTAGAGTCCTTTTACCTTAAACACTGCTTACATATCGCGGTTCAAGCTCCATACTACGACTACAGCGCCATCTAGTCGTGTCGAGCCGAGTCAGCGTGTTGCCTTGTACCTACCATGTACTTAGATGTTATAAAGATAATGTAATAGAAGGTTGCCCAGAATAGTATTGGTAGGATAATTGTGTAGGTGTGGTGAACCCGCTTCCAGTCTGGCAGACTGATCATACCTACCGGTGACTAAGTGTGTAGAGGGAGTTACGCCCATTGACTATACCAAGACTGTTATCAAAATATTATATTCTGTTTTTCAGGTCGAAACACATCAAACACGTGCTCCACTCCGACGCCCGTAGCCAACCACGACACGCCATACCGTCCCCCCTCCAGCCTGCGCAATCAGAAAACTTACCCGAAATCAGCTCTAAAGCACTCACCCTTCCCCAAAATGGAGCCGTTCCCTGTCTCGCCACCGACAATAACCCTTCAGAACCACGATATCCCTGTGCCTATTGCGCCAACAAAACTGAATGATGTCTATGCCTCTCCGAAAAGCCCACGTCTTCCGCTTGTTTCTGGCCCAAACTTTAACGTAGCACCGCGCGGTTGGGGCGAGATGAAGGAGTATTACCGGCCAGTGACACTAGATGGCGTTGGCAGCGCGCACATGCCGTACACAGATTATTAATGGTATTAATAGGGTAACCATAAACTCAAGCGGGCCAGCTTTTAAAACTGGCATTATTTTATGACGTATAAATCGTTTATAAATGTCAAATGTAGAGCGGTTCAAGAGTAGGCTGCTTGGTGGTTTTAGGTAGTTAGGTTATGGCTTAAAACCTGGTAAAAAACGAGATAATTGGTAACTTAGTAACTCCATAGGTATTGGACACTTATTTGTTATTGGATGAATTTTAAAATAATTGCGATGCGAAAGTTTCGGACTTTCGAGCTTTCTTCCACGAAATAAACGCGTTACTAAATAATTAATTAAAATTTAATGAAACAAAGTTACTGAATGAAACTAAAAGAAAAATACTTATTGTAGTGGGCAAGATTATTCTGGATAATGTTTAAAACTACCTAAAACAACCGAGTTATAAACATTAATATTAATGTAACTTAAGACATATAAGTAAAATTTTCAAAGAACTTATTTAACTTTGACAAAGTATGATTGATGATTTCTGTTAGTTTATCTTAAAGAGGTGGTTTGTCGTGTGGAGGAGTATTTTGACAATAATGAAATAAAACGAAATAAAAAGTATGCACTAATATTGTGGGGATATTAAGGTAAACATTATTATATTGTTACTGTACGTGTTAACTTTATTATTAAATACTAAAAATGTTTTAACACAGAACAGTACTAGTACATAATAAATAACTGATTATTAATTGTTTAGTAATGCACTTAATTGTACGAGTACTGACATTAAATAAAGTTTGTTAATGCTTAAAAACCTACTAAGTTTATTAAGTCTTAGCATTACTACTGGCCCCTAAATAAAATTAGGTTCCTATTTAGTTTTTTCATAGACATATTTTTAGTAACATTTTAATTAATTGTCTAAGTAACAACGTAGGTATACTTGCTTCCCTGAAAGTGTACGAACTAGTCATATTTATTAATAAACGCAAGTTAACTACTTTTATATTAATTATGATATAGTCTACTCATTTAGTAATTAATAATATTAATTTATTAAATCTACTTGAGGTTACCAACACAGTCTAACTAAATAGTTACTAAAATAATATTCTTTATATGTACTGGTAATAATAATTAATTCATAGCTCTACTTACGTAAAAATAACAAAAAAAAGTCTTGTTCTTTTCTGAATGTAAATGTATAATTAATGAAGGATATAATATTTCAAAAATGTGCAAAATTAATAGATTTTATTGTAACTAGGAGCAATATTTATAATGTATTTTGAACGATATTTTAAAACATGGTGATGAAAAAGGAGAGTTGACAAGTTTCTATTTATTTGATGTGATCGTGATATTTTGTACGTGGAAAAATAAAATATGTTGAAAACTGTTTTTCCTTTTTTGTCAGTAAATTATTTATTACACTGTACATTTACTCATTAAAAATAAAAAAATACCCAAAGGCGAGAAAGAATAGGTAAGAATATAATTATGGAATCAATTACAAAGAGTAGGTATTTGACCTAAAGAGGCTGATAGAACCTTTCCATTTCCTTAACATGTTCCGGGACAGTGAACGCCTACAGTGAAAACAATAAAACATCTATTGTGTCTGGAATAGTGTCCCGGAACGTGTTAAGTATAATCACGCGCTTGCCCATTATTGTTAAATATTATTGCGCTAGAAATTGATCAAAAGTCACGGGACTAATTTATTTGCACAACCAAATGCCAAGGGGCATCTAAATCGCGAACGAACGGCGCATGTTTCGCAACAATTGCTGTAATAATGTGGCTTAAAGAAACGTTAAAACTGATTTGAATATAGAGGTAAAAGGCTTTTGTCTCTAGCAAAAATAATACGACTTACAACATACGTGGAGCTTAAATCTTCAAAGTCTGGAAGTATAGAGTGAACACAACCTTGGCTTTCATCTCCAAATGGCTGTACCCAAAAGAAAAGCTAAACATAGTCGAATACAAACCCAAGCCGGGAGACATCAAGGATGCGGTGGCCAAAGCGGTGCTGCTTGATGAGCTCCTCATAGGCTTCTTTATGAGCTCGTAATCATCAGCGACTCCGTCTTAGCCATGCTTACCTTAGTCGTGTGTGTTAAGAGCAAACCCATGATAAATAAAAAACTATAAAGTACTTGAGGACTTTTAGGTTTGTAAGAGAAATACCTGTTCTATACTTTTCAAATAAACAAGCTTTTTTTTTTATTTCCGCAACTAATTTATTTGTTGAATTTGATAGAGCACTAAATTTTTAGACAACCTTAATTTAACACCGCTTATTAAATGAACATTGGTGGGTGTCTTGAAGTGTAATCTCATGTCATCATATACTAATGTTTTTGGTGCTTGAGGACGCGCACATTACGAATTCGATTCGATAATTTATTTGATCAAAAATATATATTATACAAATGTTATTCAGATCCTAAATGCAAATAGGGTGATCAAACCGGGTAAAAATTCACACACACTTATTCTTAAGCTTATTTATTTATTTATACTTTATTGCACAACCAAAAACTGTACAAAAAGTGGACTTAACGCCATAGGGCATTCTCTACCAGTCATACCTTCGGGCTAAGCAGAAACGATTGTGGGCGGTGCGACAAAGAAATGAATTTAATTATTAATAAGTAGGTACATGTATATCATACATTAACATACCTATCATATATACATACAAATTCTGATTTGTGCTATCCGAAAAAAATGAATTGAATTGAAAAATTCAAATTCGAATATTATTTCGGATGACTACAAAAGCGCATCAATTTATATTTAATCTGAAAGTCTGAAGACTTCCCCGTAGCTATGCCCGCATGAGGAACTAGATTTTAGGGGTCCGTAGTCCGGATCAATTCTACATTTGGTTTATGGTGCCATTTTTATTTTATTTTAATGTAAACTGTTCAAAATTAGGCATCTATCTATTAAGTCAGGTATTAGCTATTATGACTAATAACTAACTCAAAATCATTAGAAAATTACATGAGGGAAGTACATAAAAAATATCTAATATTTATAACGTTTTATTGAGCTGAATCTAACAATGAGGAAAATAATAATGTTATGGGATGCTAAGTTACCATTACATCACTGAATTTAGGATTCAGCATTTAATCGGAAGGATCGGATTTCGTGTAGGCAAATATTTATTTACGTACCTTAAAAATTCAGAAATGGGAAGCCTAAAAAGGACAGTATAAATATCGATTGAAAATTAATTTCAATTATACAAATTGAAGATATTTATCCACTGAACAAGGTGTTTATTGTTCTGTGATAAAAAAAAACATTATTTTGTTCTGTGAATTTATTATGTAATAAATATGGTAAAATATTTTAGCCATCCATTAAAATAAGGTACGGAACACACTCACCAAGAGCCATCTCTCACTCCCCGCTTAAAAGGCACAAACACATGGGCACATGACATGAATGACATATACCCCAGTGTGCCCTCCACCAAGCGGCGTTACACACGCGTTCGAAATTCAAATTCAAACGCGTTCGATTTCACAATGAATTTCATGTTTTTTGTTTTTTCATAAGTGAAAAAGTGCGCGAAATTGCTCGCAGTTCTCAGTTCTTATCAAGAAAAAAAGGTTGAATTTTATTTGCCGTAAAAAATAACGCGGAGCCAGTTTCAACGTGAAAGCGGTGAGTACACGTGAAGTTTTGATTACTTTTTTTTAAGGTGGATATTATGAGCCTATTAACTGAAGGTCATAAAATCATGATGTAAATTAAAAAAAAAACTTTTTAATTCCGTATTTGTTGTGATCTTGCAATAGCAATGTCTATTTTACTTAACTATTTTATTGTAAAAAACTGATCCGTAATTATGTATACCAAAGAAAGTAACAACACGAATATTAGGAAGTTCTTATATTTTCATGTAAAAATCATTAACAGCAATCAGCTGTTTTTAACGTCTATGGATGTAGAGGTCTTTTGCACGCAAAACTATCAAAGTGAACAGGTAAAAATTACCTAAATCAAACAACAAACAGGTAAAAAAACCATCGCACCTATTTACATACATTCAACAGGCTTAAAAAATAAAGTCTTCCTTTTGTCATTGGCAAAAGATGTTTTTGTTAGCATTATCCGTAAAGCATCGACCTTTATTCACAAACTATTCAAAACTTTGTCCTCTTAATTAAATATTTGACGTAGAGATGTAGAGTCCTCTAAAATTATGTATAAAGAGAAAAATATTAATTAAGTTATTTTAAAATCCTAAAGTTTTTACTGTCAGTTATAATGTTTTTAGAAATAAGTCAACATTTGAACAACAGTATTTTGTGCAATAAAGTCTCCAAATAAATAAATATAATATCATTATTGTAATACTTATTTGTAATTTACGAATTTAAAAGTAGGTTAACTTGTGAATTTAAAACAGTATGAGTATTCCTAGTTTGACAATGTAATTAATTAATCGGCTTTTGCGCAATTTATATCAAAGTTACGTACGAGAACTGATAAACCCGTAATATTGAACATATTCATAAAGTATTTACCTACTTACTTGCTACATAATGCAGCCAGAATCAGTGCTACATAACTTGCTCAATAATCAGAAGATTTAGGGCCGGTTTCGTGATCGATAGTTAACTTAACTTATGGTGAAATGTCGTTACCTATCGGTAATACTTTAACCAAATGTCAAAATCGCTATTTTAATGACCATTGGTAAGGTATTTTTTTTTTCAAAACATGCACTGCAATTTGCAATATTTTAACCGCTGGTAACGTCGTAACGTAGTTGAGTTAACCGTCGATCACGAAATTGGCCTTAGTTACTCATGATTTCGCGAATTTATAGCATTGATAGATAACACACAATCACATCTGTGTTTGTGTGTCGCTAGCTGTGGCTCCCGATATTGGGTGTCTAGCTTGGATGTTTATTGTCCAAGGTGTCTAGTCGTATTCTCTCACAGTGATTGTGTTACACTAAACTTGACACTGCGCATACCTTTGTATAAATAATGTTTACCTGCTGGTTTATGCTGAGCGGTGAGCGGGTGCCTTTTCTACTCGAGTAGTCTATCCGCATGTATTGAATGTTTTTTTCGGTCGAATAAAAGCATTTTCTTTTCTTTCTTTGTCGTCAAAGACTAAAGACGTTAAAGTTTAGCTTAGAGATATTAACACGTTCCGGGACACTATTCCAGACACAATAGATGCTTTATTGTTTTCATACCTGTAGACGTTCACTCTCCTAGTACGTGTTAAATCATTATTTATTTCAAAGTAGGTTGGGTTGGAAATGGAATACTTGCGTATTGTATTTGTTTAGGTTGCTGGCGACGATGCCGTGCTATAATAAGCGGAGTATTAAAAAACTGCATAAACAGCCGGCAAATTTTGCAATTTTAGGGGACATTACAATCATCATCATCATCATCATTATCAGCCAACGGACGTCCACTGCTGAACATAGGCCTTCCCCATAGTTTTCCGCATCGACCGATCACAAGCGGCATTACAATGTTCAACATCTTTTGGAACCAACAACAGAGCTGGTGCGGCATGTGAAGCGGCTGAAAAAGCTAAGGCTTATAAATACAGAGGTCTTGGCTCCGAATATGATTTTGTCCCATTCGGTGTCGAGACCCTTGGTCCGTGGGGTCCTAGCGCTATTAGGCTGTTTAAAGAAATTGCAAAAAGGTTAGTTGACATCACAGGAGACCGAAGAGCTGGCAGCTACCTCGGACAAAGAATAAGTCTGGCTATTCAAAGGGGAAACGCTGCCAGTATCTTCGGTACTTTACCTATAGGGACTTCTTTTAATAATATATTTTAGTTTTTAGGTTTTTTTTTTCTGTCTTATGTTGCATGTCATTGATTTAATAAATTATTTTGATAAATATATTTTTTAATTAAATATTTATTAAAAAATATATTAAAAAAATGTTTTTCCCTTCAACCGGCAATTTAAGCAATGTTGCTTCCATACTTTCCTTATACTAAAGGGTAAATTATTTTAAGTTTGAGTGCGTTCACGATTTGTTACTGGAGATTTAATTTAAAAACAATTTGAAGCCCAATGTTTTCAGCTTTGAAACGGTCTGATTTTTAGATACTTCAACCATGATTTATGTTCATTACCACGTGTAGCATTAACAAGGGCACAAAGAAACACTCATTCCACTTAAAAACATAACATAAGTATTCCTTCTTTTGAGCTTTGTTTTGGAAAAAATCCCTATATAAGCACGTTAGCTCTATTATTCCGCTGTAATTAAAGTTTATTGACATTACTAATTGCAAACAATGGACACAACAATGCATGTGATGTTTTAAACGTGTTCACATAATATTAGCAGGGAAAATAAATATGTATGTTATCGTAGCATAGTACATCGATTAATTATACTTTAAATAACTCACATGACTCTACTCACATAAGTTTTGTATTGATGAGATTTTTTTACATTTACATGCAGTAGATCTAACAAGAAAGAATGACTTTAAATTAAGACCATACGAAATGTTTCAAAATTAATGATAGAAAAAAACCGGCTAAGTGCGAGTCGGACTCGCGCACTAAGAACACTAAGAGTTCCGTAGGTACCATTGACTAGGTAAACAACATAGGTGAATATTTTTGTCCTTTTTTTTAACTTGATATTTTGAAATGTCTACCAGTTGCCATCATCGAACAAAATCGCGGTTGTTGCAGAGCCTTAAACATTTTTTTTATTTTATTTTAGCGGCAACAGAAATACGCAATTTGTGAAAATTTCAACTGTAGCTATCGCGGTTCTTGAGATATAGACAGACGGACGGACAGATAGCGAAGTCTTAGTAATAGAATTCTGTTTTTACCCTTTGTTTGGGTACGGAACCCTAAAAAAACAAAAATATTGAATACGAATACTAGTATAGACTAAACAGAATCGGCAGTAAGTTGGTATCAAAATAACTTAATACTCAATAGCGTAGGTACTTTTGTTATGCGTGAATACTTAAACTTACTTACATATTAATCAGTGCAATGCAATGGAACTGAAACATGGAATAACTTTTAAGTAAGTGACCGATTTTAGGGTAAGTGACCGATTACAGCGATACACTCTGACCGGCGAATCAGCCGAAACGAACGACACGCGATATGGATTACAAAACTTCAGTGTTACTAGCAAAGCGTTTTTTAAAAAAATGTAAGCAAACCTTGATACGATCACGTGACACATCCATCCCTGTCGGAAAACGGCTTTGAATTTTTACTATGAAGCGTGGCTCATTTGTTTTTTACGAAATGACGACCACGACTGAAAAAATCGATAGATCACATAATATAATCCAAAATATAATTTGGTAAAACTTCGTAAAGTGTCAGGTTTTTGAGTTATAAGCCACTAAAGATGTACTAAAACGTACCTTTATTTACAGCCTGCTTATGGCTAAACGTGATGGTTTATGAAATTTTGTCATAATTATAATATTTATTTTGTAAAATAATGCTGATTTTTTTCAAGTTTTATTTATGGCCGCTACTTTCGAACAAATTTAAAATGGCGGACTGAAAAGCCACGAAGCAGACGGAGCCATAAGTTCCTTACCTTTGTCTATCAGCCATCTAATTTTATTTCCATCAGAAGTAGCGATTACTTCTCACAGTGAATCTTAAAATTCTGTTCTATATTTCTACTTATTCCTCTACATTCAACATAGTAAAGTGTTTCAACTCGTCAGTATTCAAATATTGTTACACATTGATGATTTCAACAAACTCGCGTCTTGTCAATCAAACTTAGAATACAATGGACTGTGGTAACGTTGTTACTTCAATTATTTCGTGAACCATATTACTGTTAACTAAATCAGTTAATTATAATATAAGTTAAGTTATAATGCGCGAAGCATTAAAATCAAAAAAGCAATAAAAGCAATCCGTAAAGTGTGTTTTAATCGGTGAGTAGGTCGCATAAACTCAGAACCAAATATGCGCGAAGCATTTGAAGTTTGTTGGAAGTTCCTTTTGAAGTGAACTCAAGCGAGAACCTAAACTATAAAAACTCATACCTAATCTCTATCTTAAAATCTCGGAATCATCCGTAAAAATACAGTATATTAAATGCAAACTATTCTAATGAGCTAAGTTTTTTTTTATACTCTGTATAATGCCTCTTCCATGTAAACTGCTGAAAGACATGCAGGAAATATGACAAAAGGACTAGGAATAGTCATAGTCACTCATATAAAGATACGTTTTGAAGCAATCTCGGGGGTTGACTAGATTTGCATCACAATTGTCAAGAAATTAGCTAAAAACAAACACATAATATAAAGAACGTCAGTCACAATGTACGCAAAGAGCTACTAACTCTAATATATTACACAACTCATGACTTTCGAACCACTTACTTTCACTTTTTGCATAGTCATCTAACGGCACGATTGCTAGACTTAAGCACTAGACTCATGCACCACTTTTACGAGAAGAGAAGATACAGAATAGTTTTTCATGTGGGCATTTTGATAGGTATAGGCTACAGCCTATACTTAACAAAATTAAATTAAGGCGACGCAAATAGTCTTACAAGGTCGTCTGTTCATCTTCTCGGTGGACGTCCTACGCTGCGCCTTGACCTTGTAAAGATCGCACGATCACACTGGATGCAGACCGCTCACAGCCGGTCGCTGTGGAAAACCATGAGGGGTGCCTATGTTCAGCAGTGGATGTCCTCTGGCTGATACTGATAATTATGCAAACCCTTATGCGAAGGGACCGTTCATTGTTTTAAAGATTTTATTCAATTGACTATACAACTAATTTTAATTATTTTAATTTGTAATTTGGATTTTTAATGGTAGTTTTATAATTTTATAATTTTGATTTTAGTTTCAAACTACTGTAAAAAAAAAAATTGTCATTTTTAATTTAATTTTTATGTATATAAGTTTAAAACCAATTTTTTTTATTTATTTATTTTATATTCAATATTCAATTTCAATTAATATCAATTGTTGTTAATGTGTATGGGTTTTATGTTGCCTGAATAAAGATTTAAAAAAAAAAAAAAAAAAAGTTAAAGTATTGGGGTAATATTACCATTACCCCAATGAACGGTCCCTAAAACAGACTTATGCCCTTTTTGCGGGCTATCTTAAGTTTATCAGGGGCCCTATTTTTGAAATCGCCTCAATATGGCGTGTGATTTTCGTTGATTAATGTTTGATCTTCGAATGAAAACGGATAATAAAATCCACACAATTCATGCACAATAACCTAAATGTTGACGATATCAGTTAGTGTTTTATGGATTTCCCCTTTTCAAGTAATATCCTTATGATATAAATTATGTACCTACTTGCTTACCTAAAGGTATATTTTATGTTTGGACAGTTTAGTGCCCGTCTCTACCGTAGAATAGGTACATACATCATTGCGTAGTCTCTGCGTAATTTTTATCATTTTCACAAGTATACCTAGTCAAAATTCTTAATCTTGAGAACAACATAGTATCTAGCTAGACAAACCTGCAATAGGTTTAAGATACTAATATTAAGGCCAGTATGTGTAAACTCCATTCATCTTTGCAAGTTTAACAATGTTAACAATCTTTTAGATCAGGAAACTGAATTCACTAACGGCAACATCACCGCTGTGTTCGACGTCGAGCTTGAATTTCAGAATAGCTTGACGGTTCTAAATGCGCTGCTCAATGTTGAAGGAAAAGAAAATCGTCAAACTATCTTAACGTTCTCGATGACAGCATTGACATTTGCTTAGTGAATCGACATGCAGATGTGCTTAGACTACTTGTGTACGTAAGCTAGACATAACCACACCACGACTAACGTGTTATTTTAAGATTTTTAGCGAGTATTTTGAAGGCGATTCAATTAAATTTTATTTTTAAAGTTGTCGTCGCGTCTTCTAAAACAGGAAATGATGATGTCTTTCGCGTTTTTTGCCTATTCATGTAAACTTCTAATGTAAACGTATGCGATTATCCGCAGATTGGTATCATTACCACGTCATTACACATAATAATGGCCTAGATTGCTTTGAATCACAACGAAGATCGTTTGGTATTATTATACTTAAT
Source organism: Pyrausta aurata (assembly GCA_963584085.1). Taxonomy (NCBI): domain Eukaryota; kingdom Metazoa; phylum Arthropoda; class Insecta; order Lepidoptera; family Crambidae; genus Pyrausta; species Pyrausta aurata. The sequence continues at coordinate 8,140,280 of OY757278.1, read as the reverse complement.
GGCATGTCTGTGTTTGAAGGTAGACCTTGATCTTGTCAAGTATCATTACATTTAAAGTTTGGCAGCAAGCAACATAGGTAAAATAACAAAATCAAGGTTAACAATTATTTTGAAGTATGCGGGATATGTTGACATTCTCGAATATTCTCGATTCGCCACTTTATTGCATCCAATTTTAAAGCACATAAAATGATACAATATTTTTATTTAACGAACTTAATTGCATGTGCATAAATTCCCATTACTTTGGTAAATACATTATTTCGTTTCTGGTTAAAAACCTTTACTATTTTATGAACTTTTTTTTTCAGGGAATGGGAACAAAATTCATTATTAAATAGGTGGCAGAAGGAAAAATAACCGTCATGGCGGAAGGGGTGGTGTATCACAAGCAGAGGGTGTCCCCATTTCTGCGCCAGGTAAGATTGCGAATGCAGATTATTTAGTTATTGTATTTATTATGGAAATTAATTATCTGTCGTTTCCTTTGATACACTACTTTGATACTCTTTGAGAGTATAAAAGCTAAAAGTCTTGGGCTAAAGTAAACCATTTCTCACTTAAATTATCAACAAATAAAACTTTCAATTCGTATGTTATAAATACCTCATGAACTGTTGAAGACTCAAGAATGTCCATATTCAATTGACATTTTATACAAATTGCACATGTCAACTTTGATGTGTTGTCTGGCGCATATTCATTTATCTGTACAATTTTTAAGTATACCCCGGCCTCGTATGTTCCAGCTGCTCGCAGTCAGCGGAGTGGTGATGTACATGATCGGCACGGGCGCCAACATAGCCTTCCCAGGGGTGCTGTTGCAGCAGCTCAGGGAGCCCGAGTCCGATGTCCAGCTCACGCCGGAGCACGAGTCTTGGATAGGTATGTGGCACTTGGAAAGATGCGGCAAAAAGATTTGTAACATAACTTAGAGAAATAACGGGTATCTAAATCTGGATTTAATCAAATGACTGTTAAATGAAATAGCAAAGGCTTCTTGCTGCTCAAGTATGTCAAGCTCATTTGGTTGGCATGATGGTTTGCAAATAAATAAATGAATATGCACCAGACTAGTGCTGGAAGTCTACCGTAGCCTACCAAAACGCACGGAATCCTACCGGTAGGATACGGAATGCTAAATAATAACTGAATTACAAGAGTATACAATATGAAATATCCCATAATACTATTTTATTGCCGTTCAAAAACATTAGGATTGGTAGTACCATAGATTACTACTTAGTAGAAGTTTGCCAGAAATTCAAAATACACTACAAGGTTGTACCATAAATTTCATGAAACTGTAAGATCTAGTCGTACCAAATTGCATAAGCCCAGGAAATTGCATAAGGGTCCCCTTAGCTACACCCCCTCTAAAAACAGCGCTTTAGACAAAATGAAGTCACGATTTATACAAGTTATTACCCGCGCTGCTAAAGTCGCCTAAATGTGAAAGCGCTCTAAGGCAGGAATACATGAAATATATTATTTACTATTATCTATACCTATAAAATGCTTTGTCCTGAACTACTGACTTATTGATTGACTGACTGACTGACTGACTGACTGATGGATCAACGCACAGCCTAAACCGCTGATCGTAGAGACCTGAAACTGGGAGGGTGTGTTCTTTGTATGACGAAGGGATCCGATAAGAAAGGATTTTCAGAAATTCCACCCCTAAGGGGGTCAAAAAGGGGTGCAAAGTTTGTATGGGACAACCAGATCCCTTGGTCCAATCTACTTCAAATTTTGCATACACATTATTTTACAAAATTGACGGAAGATTTATTTTGAATTTTATTGAAATTCATTCCAAAGGGGGTTAAAAAGTGGTGCAAAGTTATTATTGGGGTGATTTGCTTCGAATTTGATATCAATACTCTTTAGTGCTTACGATTAAAATGTTTTTTTTTATTTCATTTTTGACAGTCATTTGACATATCTGAGACAGAATATTTGACAGGTTTAGCGCGGGAAACGAGAAGAGGAAGATTGGATTTTGTTTCATCATTTTAAGTAATTGGTTTTTTCGAGTAAATTATTGTGGTTTTGTGTTGGAATCATCATAATAATGTGTGCTTTTGAAGAAAACAATGAAAACAAAGTGGGAAATAAAGTCTTCTGCTTCGGATCACCATTGCCGTGCTAAACTCCCTTGTTGAGCATTGAAATACGAACCAGCATCGCATTTCAATGCATTAGGTTAGGTGTTAGGTTAGGTTAGGCTAGTTTAGTGTTAGTTTTAGTAATAATTTCATTCGCTCAGCTTGTCAGTAAAGAAGGAGAATGGAAGGATAAATGCCCAACCGAAGAATGGAAAATAGTTCAGAGAAAAAGGCTAAGGAACAGATTAGAGACAGCAAAAGGTGAAGCAGTAATAGATCCAGAAGTGAAATTCAGAGCAGCAGATGTTAAGATCCCACTCTTCATAAACAATGTGGATAAATCTACGTCAGCTGAAGACATATCAAAATATGTGCTGGAAAAAACCAGTGTTGAAGTACGCCTAGAAAAAATTGTTCCTAGGGTGCCACGGGAATATGATGCCTATAAAATAACGATTCCAAGGAGCAAACTACCGATCTTTTTAGATGCTCAGCTGTGGCCTGAAGGAATAACATTTAGGCGTTTTGTTATTGGCTCGTTTCGAGCAGTTGAAAATAAAAAGGCATCCATAAATAATAAAATATGAGTGAGTGTAAGATAGTAACATTCAACTGCAAAAGTGTAAAAAGATCAGCCGTGTGTATAAATCAGTTATGCGATTCGGCGACTATCATTGCTTTACAAGAAACCTGGCTACTTCCGTCTGATATACCTTTCCTCGGAAGCATACATCAGGATTTTGAGTACACAGGCAAATCAGCAGTTGACGTATCAGCCAACTTACTTCGAGGCAGGCCGTATGGAGGAACGGCTATCCTGTGGCGAAAAAATGTATTTACCTCGACTGCGATAATTAACTGCGCGAGTGATCGTATTACAGCGGTGCGGTTCGAAACAGCAAACAGGTTTTTTATCGTGTTCAGCGTGTATATGCCTACGCAGTCAATTGATAACTTGCCGGAGTTCACAGAGTGCTTGAGTGAAATAAGTGCTATAGTGGACAGTTGCGATGTTGAATCAGTGTTTGTGATGGGTGATTATAACGCACACCCAAATGAATTGTTTGAGTCTGAATTATCGCGTTTCTGTGCCGACCAGGCTTGGGTCTGCGCGGATATTCACAGGTTTGGTGTGTTATCTAGTGAATATACGTTCGTTAGCGATGCACATGGTTCAAGGCGGTGGCTTGACCATTGCGTTGTGACTCAATCAGCATTGGACATCGTTAAGGACATTAAGGTACGTTATGATGTAATGTGGTCTGATCATCATCCTTTAGAAGTTTTTTGTGATTTAAAACTTATACGTAATAAAATACACAAGTTCAATAGTACAGTTAATAAGTCAGTTATATGGGGCATGCGCCAAAAGTCTCAAGTATGTGAATATTCAGTACTTTGTAATGATAGATTTAAGGGGATTGATTTCCTACAAAATTTTTTGCAGTGTGCAGATAGATTGTGTAACGATCCTGACCACAGGCTGGCAATAGAACAATTATATGTAGAAATCATTGATATTATTTCTGAGAGCGCTGAGAGGACACATGTCCCTAAGAAAAAAAGGCTTAAATACATAATGGGATGGAATAAACACGTAAAAATGGCACATAGGGATGCTAGACTAAAATACCAAGACTGGCTTTGCAACGGTAGGCCAAGTTGTGGAAAAAGTTATGTTGAAATGGTCAATAGTAGAAAAATCTTTAAAGCCAAAATTAAATGGTGTCAAACTAATCAGGATAAAATTAAAATGGATTTAATAGCAAGTAAAAGAGATGCAAAACATTTTCCACAATTCTGGAAAGCTGTTCGTGGGCTGAATCCTCGGGCTGGTCTTCCTGCCACTGTGGCTGGAAACTCAGATCCAGAGGCGATAGCTAACCTATTTAAGTCTCATTTTTGTATGGAACCCACATTGAAATCTTCAGGGCGGGTGATTGATGCTGAGGGCAGTCATGGCCGGGAATGTAATATCAGAATCTCTGCTAAGGAGGTGAGAGAGGTTATTAGAAGTATGAGCAGGGGTAAATCCCCCGGGCATGATGGTCTCAGCATCGAGCACCTGCAGCATGCAGGCCCTCACCTGGCTAGGGTTCTTTCTATGCTGTTTTCACTTTGCATTAGCCACTCTTTTCTGCCCAATGACCTTATAAAAACTATCGTCGTGCCAGTAGTCAAAAACAAAACCGGTGATATTTCCGACTTAAACTTGTGTAAATATTAAACTTTTAATAATGATGATTTGTCTGTATGGCTTTGACCAAGGACGTTAAATTTGTATATTAAAAAAAAAAAAAATATTTGACACATGTTTGTTATTGTTCTATCCTCTTTGGTTCACAGATGAATAATATATGTTGTTGATGTTGCTCTCGAGAAGAAATTTTATTCCTTAGAATAGCCTAAATAATATTTTTTTGTGTTTAAACAGCGTAGGTATCAATCGGTCTGTGTCCAGTGTAGATTGCAGATCGTATGTTCATATTGTCGGTGGACATTCTACGCTGCTCCTGTGGTCGAAAGGCGTCCAATCTGGAACTTTTCTGCAAACTATTCGTGGGGGACCTATGTTTAGCAGTGGACGGCTTTTGGATGTTGATGATGATGGTGGCGTAGACCTTTACATAGAATTGTCCCTTTCAATTTACGATTTGAATTCAAGAAAGTAGGGTATTTGCTATGACTATAAACAAAGCTCAAGTTCAAACTCTTAAGGTAGCGGGAGATAAATTGAGGGAATTTGCTTCCTCACAGTCTGTATGTGGCACGATGCTGTGTAAGCGCACAGAGTGTAGCCTGGTCTTTTAATTAGCACCCGAAAGAAATGTACGATTGACGATAGGCGTATTAAGTATTTCCATTTCGTTGTAAATCAAACGATATTATCACCGTGTAAGTTTGACCAGATTAAAGACCGGGCTACGTGTTGTGTGTACATAAAATATGACAATTATCTATACGTATTTCTACGCATATATTTAAAAACTGGATGTTTTTGTTTGTCAAGGAACTATAGGTCTGATTATAAAATATGTTACATACATTGTTAGATAGCTAATTTATCGGGGAAGGCTATAGAAATAGTTAAATCCGTATCGGCTTATAAATATTTTCGCTACGATCTATGGTAACGGAGTAAAACAATTACGCGCGTACGAAGTCGCTGGCGGGCCGCTAGTTTATAAATAAAAGGACTTTGAATTACGACTAGTTTTGTAGAGCTCCTGAAATTTTCATTACGACAAATCATTGAGGAGTTGTTTGATTTAGGAATGTTCCTTAAAGAACTATGCTTTGAAATAAATGCAATGTAGGTATTCTGACTTGCGCTACTCAGTGTAAATCAAATCAGGTTTAAAATGTCAGCGCGTCTTTCTGTCTCTATGGCCCAGTTGCGTGATTGATAGTTAACTCAACTAACCTAAGCTTAAGCTGTAAACATCAAAGAATTGTACAGTAATAAAATGATAATTTAACTCAGAGCTACCGAGATAGTGCAATAAGATAAGATATGACAGAATTAATTGCACATAACATTAATTTAAAAATTCGATTAAAGGAAATGTACAAATAAGAGAACTCTTTCAGACAGCCTTTAGGTAAACATTATCATTCGTAATTTTTTGCAAGCACAGTTAACATCTTTTTTTCCATCTTCCAGCCTCAATCCTGGGCCTGGCCCTCATCAGCGGCATTGTGGTCGCGCCATTCAGCCTCCAGCGACTCGGACGACGGCTGACCAATCAGCTGAGCTGTCTACCTGCCCTGGGTGGATGGGCGCTGATGGTGGCCGCCAAAGGGCCCGAGGCTCTACTTATCAGCAGGTCCTTACAGGTAGATATTAACGACCTTATCCGAAAATCTTTATTAATAACTAGCTTTTGCCCGCGACTTCGTTCGCGTGGACTTCAGGTTCGTCCCGTCTAGTTTTTTTACGACCTCACATTAGAAACCTCAAAAATTGTAGCCTATATGTTATTCTGATGTATAAGCTATATTGTGGTAAAATTTCATTCAAATCCATTCAGTAGTTTTTACGTGAAAGAGTAACAAACATCCATACATCCATACATCCATACATCCATACATCCATACATCCATACTTACAAACTTTCGCCTTTATAATAGTAGTAGGACAAACCAGAAAAAAAACTAAGACATGCAACATTTCTGCTGCGTTGCCGCATCTTTATAACGACCTTAATGACATGGGCCCACTACAGCACCGTATCATATCATGACCGTGCTGGAAGCGTATCAGACACGAAAAGCAAAGCAACACGATACGCTCTACTATGCCTAATAAACGGATATACAGCGTTCTGGGCTCCTATTTTTTAATCACTCGCTTGGATAGGGCGTGTGATTTTCGTTCGAAAACGATTTTTTTTCTATGACTTTTGACACTACGTCGAACGAAAATCACTCGCCATCTCGAAGCGAATGATTCAAAAATAGGGCTCCTGGGCTCCTATTTTTTAATCACTCGCTTGGATATGGCGTGTGATTTTCGTTCGAAAACACATAAAAAATCAACGGAAATCACTCAAAATCTAGACGACAACTCACAAAATTGAGCAATGATTTTTCAAATCCTTTTTATGTAGGTTACTACTGGTTTACATTCCAAAATTCGACTTTAAACATTGAATATCACACGCCATCTTGACGCGAGTGATTCAAAAATAGAGCTCCTGTCTCACCGTTATATGGAGAGAGAGCGAAGAGCGTATTTTGCCGGTGCTGACACGCAAATACGTATATGAACTAGAGTCAATTCCAAACCAGTCGTTTGCCAAAGAGCACAAAAACTCTGTTGATCTAATTTCGACAACCAATTTGGGTCATTCAATGTCAATAATTAATTTGCAGAGTCTTGTTATGAATAAAATGAAAATGGCTATCAAACAAACCAGCTTGAATTGTTTCTAATTGAAAACGTGCAGGTTAAATAAGATCAATTGGCAATCGGTTTGTTTGCGAAACGTGATCATCAAGTTATGCGAATGATTAAAAGAATCGATGATTATTATTGGTTCTAAAATACCTAAAAACTGGCATAATATTAGTCTATTTTAAAACACTCATTTACCTTTTCGATAACTTCATACATATAACGATTTTACCATGCTTAATTTTCTGATAAGATATAGGCATATTATCGTTGTTTATTTTCTAGTAAAGTAAATGTGTGTATTAAATTACTTAATAACATAACATATAGGATCATAGCCGTCTTTCTCAACGTTTAATCAATTGCAACATTTTAATCTACAGAACTTTAATTAGGACAGAGGCCTTGAAATAATGAACTACTTCGTTCAGAAATAAATCAGGCATTTATTATACTGGTTCTGTGTGAACCAATGTGTGAACACTAAAATTTAATAAGGTTTTGATCTCTTCTGAAATTAAATTCATACATGCAAACAAAATCTAAAGTTTTTGATTGTTTTTATTTTTTAAATAGGTACACTACCACACCAGAAAGAAATATTTTAGGTTGTACAATATAGCCGTCTAGTTTTTAGGCAGTCTAAGGTGAAGAAGCAATAAACAAAGAGAAAATAAAATAATAGTATCTTTAGATTCTAGAATATCAATGCACTTGCATCGTTTGCCTAAAGTGACACAATCACTTTACGAAATATTTACGTGTATCTACGTACATCACCGAACATAAGCTTACGAGTATTATGTAATTTTGACGTCAAATAATAAATCAAAGTGACGTCAAGGCACTCGCGAAATCCGGAGTCTTGCGAACCGGCTTCGAGATAGAGACGTAGAGAGCCGATGACCCAAGATGACACAAAACCTGTATTTTATTCACTAAAAGAATCGTTTGGACCATTATAGGTAAACCGCGAAACTGAGACGTCTCTGACGTCACTTTTGTTGTATTTTTCTCCCAAATAATGTACTCCATATTTTTATTATGAATTAAATGTTATTTTTTAGGGTAAAAGAAATATCGTTTAATTCATATCAATGTTATGGAGTACATTATTTGGCAGGGAAATGAAAATAAAGGCGACAAAAGTGACGTCAGTAACGTCTCAGTTTTGCGGTCGACCTATAGTTAACTAAGACATAACGATACTGTAAGTTACGGTACTGTTTTTTTTTCGATCGTCAAACTGACAGTAATTTGTTCGTTTTTGTTATAGTTACAATTAGATCCATCCGTAGAATTTTTTATCCTCTAGAAATAATGAAGGTAAAGCTAACAAAGAAACTGTAGAATACATAAAATCTTATGTTATAGGTGGCGAACCTTTACTTACGTGGATGAGCTGCGGCATGATAAAAGTACAAAAACGTTTTGGTTAACATACAGCATTTTTACCGTGCCTTAACAGCCTTATACACGTAAATTGTTACAATAATAATATTACAAACCACCGCTTGTCTTTTAAATCTTATTTACTATGTTATTTTTGTTGTCATTTCCAGGGTTTCGGCATGGGACTGCAAGCAGCATCAGCACCAGTCTCCATCGCCGAGTACTCCGCACCCAAGCACCGAGGCGCCTTCCTGGCCACCATCGCGTTTTCCTTCGCCACTGGCATGCTGGTGGCCCACACCTTCGGCACCCTCATGTACTGGCGCACAGCTGGCCTGGCCTGTGGCAGCTGCTATGCCATCTCACTCATCCTCGTCTCCGTAACTCCAGAGACACCACCATTCCTCGCCTCCAAAGGACGCTACGCAGAATGCAGGCGCTCTTTTCGATGGTTCCGGGGCCAGGACTACAGCGCTGAAAAAGAGTTGGAAGTACTCCTCAACAGTCAGAAAACCCAGAATATGGTCACCACAAAAGTCTCCAAATGGGCTTACTACAAAGATGTAGTGCAGAAACCCGAGTTCTACAAGCCAACTGTGATAATGATGTTCATGTTTGTGCTCTTCCAAATATCAGGGATGACAGTAGTACCTTCTTACACAGTGCCAATGATGGAGGAAGTTTCTGGCGGAGGGATAGAGTCATATACAAGTATGTTGATGGTTGACGTTGTTAGATTCGCTACAGCAGTCTTGGCGTGTGTGGTCGTGAACAAACTGAACAGAAGAACAGTCCTATTCTTAGGCATCATCATCAGCGTGGTATCTTTATTTCTTGCTGCTCTACTTCTCTTCCTTAGAGACTTAGGACACATCCCTGAAAAATACAAATGGATTCCAGTCATTCCTACTTTAGCGTACATTTTTGGCAAGACGCTCGGGATTCTGCCCATACCCTGGGCGATTGCTGGAGAAATATTTCCATTAGCCTACAGGAGTTTAGGCAGTGGAATCTCTGGAATGTTCTTATCCATCATGTTCTTTGTGGTCGTGAAGACTGCTCCTAGCTCCTTTGAAAACATAGGCGTCAACGGAACCTTCTGTGTCTATGCCATTTGCATAACTATCTGTGGAGGATTCCTATACTTCTTGCTTCCAGAAACTAAAGGGAAGACTTTGTATGAGATCGAATGCCACTTCAAAGGCATCACTGAGTTGAAGAGAGAGAACACGTGTGAGGAGGAGAGGATGCTGGAACTTGGGAAGGTGGAAGGTGGTTGAATGAGAAGCAGGGTCCTATAGGAACTGCTTTCAGCTAATAGGGCTGGCCCCGTAAGTAAGGAGGTATCACGATCTGAATGTCGCTATGTACTTAAAGACAATGTAGGTAGGTACAGTAAATAAATGAATCGAAAACAATTAATTTGCTTTACTTTTCAATCCTATATATTTTAATACAAATCTTAAATCTAGACATACAAATATTCTAATGATTAACTCACATACAACAGACTATGAAATAGTTTCATGGTCATTTTAAATTCGAGTATTATTTCTTGTAATACACAATATAATAATCTTATCACTTAAGGTTTTCAATATCTTCATAAATATTTGCAAAGATAGTGCAATAAATTATATAATTAATACGTTTTCTGCGATCTATTATCACTTTTGCTACCGGCTTTGAACTATGTTACGCAATTCCCGCACATTGATAATACGAGTACGCAGTAATTATCAGTAGACAATAAGCGCCGAGCTGGTCCTACGAAGCATCTCTTTCTTTTCTATTGTAAGAGGCTCAGAAGCCCTCCTGTCAGGAACTGATAACCCTCGGAAGCTGTCCTCAATCTCCTGAAGGGTCTTGTCTTTCGTTTCCGGCAACAGAAAGAACAGCACCACCAAACACACAAAAACTATACTGCCATACATCAAGTACGTCAGGGGAAGCCCTATGTTCACATTCAGAATCGGGAAACATTTAACAGCCAAGAAAAAGTTGATCGACCACGGCAAAGCACTGATACCACCGGCTAACCCTCGGTATTCCAACGGGAAAATCTCGCCTGATATCGCAAACGGGACTATAGACAATCCAACGGTGAATGAAACGTAGACGGCTATTATCAAGATCGGTAGCCATTGCCCCTGCAGCCCTGAAGGAAGCATTTTACTATTCTGGGCAAAAACAAACGCTCCCTTAGCGTAATAGCACAGGACAACAACGACACCGCTGCCGAACAAAACCGTTCTTCTTTTCAATTTCCTCATCAGGAACACAGCAATGACATTTCCAATTATCCTATCTACATCCATGGCCACCATCAGCAGTTTAGCATTCGCTTCAGGTCCAACCACTTGCTTTATAATGTCCAAAGCGTAGGAATTCAACACGTTGGTACCAGAAAACTGAAACGTTATATACATGAAGAACATGATAGCAATCGGCTTATAGAATTCCGGCTTCCTAAAGGTAACGCTTACATATTTCAAAGCCCGTCTAATCCTGGTGCCGAATGACAGTTTCATTCCGGCAACACTCGATTTTCTGATCATATTCTGGACAGTTATCATCCTATCCAATTCTGCATCTTCTTCCTTGCTCCGACCGCGGAGCCAATAAAAAACCTCAGAGGCTTCATCATATCGACCCTTGGATATTAGCCAGGGTGGTGTTTCTGGTGAGAGTATTATAAATATCAGGCTCAAAAACGGTATGAACGACATGGCAAGAGCGCTTTGTTGCCAGCTGAAGTAGGTTCCGACGGTGTGACAGATGAACGTTCCAATGGCCAATGATAGAGAGATGCATGACAAAAATGCTCCACGGTTAGCAGGGTGTGTCGTTTCTGCCACTATAACTGCTCCTAGAGGGCCGTGCATGCCCATGGTCAGTCCTTGGAGGAATCTTGCTATCACTAAGGCGGTGACGCTGTCAGCCAGTGCTATTACAAACCACCCTGCGAGGATGGGAAAGATGGTGAGTATGTGAGACTTCTTTCGGCCTATGGACCCCATTAGTCCCGTCATGGTGAAGTTGCCCAGGATCAGAGCGATGCCCACAACTGAAGCTGTAAATGAAACGTAAATTGTTTTAATATAAAATCGAAAGCACAAAAGGGAATTGTCAGGTCTTCCTTTGATCTGTTAGATATTTTGGTTCTGGTAACATTATGCATTGACATGGTACGGTAATACACCTACAGCACCACCAAATGGACAAATAAGATATTGATTTGTGGAATGTTTGCGTCCAAGACTTTTATTTGAATGCTAACTTATTAGACATAGGTACTCTTGTGAATTCAGTCAGCCATATTGAAGTCATCAAAGGAAGCTTACCAATAGAACTCTCATCGGTGACGGTTGTTTTGATGTGCGACTCTGGTCTTCTGAGTCCTGGGATGAGGAAGGCAGTGAAGCCCACCACAGCGCCATGACCCACGAGGTTCAGACACACACCAGCTGTGACGAAGCACTGGAATTTGGGAAGCAATAGGTTAATTGAAGGCAATAGTCATGGTTTTAGAAAAGCCATCAAGAACAGGCATACTTTTATTACAAAAAAAACACACGAGGTCTACGCAAGCCTACTGAGATGCTATAATTTTTTCAGAAGGAAATGTATCTTTAAACCTATATTTTGTAGATAACACTATCTACTAGTTACAGATGGTTTCTTAGCTAATCAGCATGATCTATGGTCACTACTGTAAACGTTAAATTAAACTTGCTAGTGAAATAAATATAATTTCAATTCAATCCTCTTCATATACCAAGAAACGTAGATAATGCTTTTCCCAAGTAGCTACATATGTATCTGTCTGTATATCTTTTAAAAAGCAATTTAATTAGTAACTTGTAAAGGCACTTACTTGTCTCAAAAACGGCACACGCGATTTCTTGCCTTCCTCCATAATGTTGTCATCACATAACGGTCACTAAACATTGAATAACATAAAACAAAATCACATTATATCTTGCAAGGAACTTGACGAATGTATCGATAACATTAGATTAGATTGTGGAAAGTAAAAATCATACGGCTATTGCGTAAATCAAATGCAAATCTGATTATCTGATTGTTAAGGAGCTACCAAGGTTGATTGATGTCAGCTTAAGATCACGTTCAAACTGAACTGACAGGGTCACATAAAAATGCAACTATTGGTTTTGTGTTATTAATTAATAATAATAATAGTCCCCCTAGCCGATTTCGACTACGGTGGCCAATCACAACGACTAACCGACTGCGCGGGACATACTATAGTGCACAAGTGTGTGCGCAAACACAGGTACACTCTCTATTCCTTTCACTCTCAAAGCCCGATGGGACAGCAATCTGACACGACCGGAGAGAGATCAGGCGCAGGACCAACGGCTTAACGTGCTTTCCGAGGCACGGGGGTGAAACACCGCCAACTTCCAAACTCCGGGCTACCCTGAGAATTTCTGAACAGATGAACTCCGGTACATAATTTTGGCCCGACCCGGGAATTGAACCTTGGACCTCCGGCGCAGCCGTCGCTTTAAAATGCGACCCTCTCACCACAGAATATATAATAGTACTACACTCTCACCTCTACGCCACCGAGGCAGTTAATAGGTAGGTAGTGGTAGTAGTTAGTATTAGTAGTGTCTTACGTCTTATTTTACAAGATCTCTCCCAGTGTGTTAAATCCATCCTGATCATGGCAAGGTGTCAGCCAAATGAAGATGTAGGTATTAACTTTCTGAATAAATTTCTTGGAAAAGCTTAGAAAAAGAAGGAAAATATCGTGTAACTACTAAATGACTTGAATGAATCTTTCAAGTCTAACAAAATATTAAAACAGTAATATTATATTAAAATATTAATTTTATGAATAAAACATACTATACTGATAGTGCCAATCAAACAGCGATGTCTGTTTGGTAATCTTTGTGAAATTTGCTGATGATGGATTCAGTAATCATGCAAACCTTGGCGATGTTGATGTTAATTTTGAAAAAAAAACAAGAATTTTATTTTCTATTTAATCTTATTCAGTAGATGTATATTTTAAGCTTATTAGAGACAATTTACACTAGTACAATTACAATTACATAAGGCCTAAGTGCACGGCAATGAATAAAGGATCTAACAAACTAAGTAGGTACCACGTACGTATCTCGTACACATACTTAAAGGTTGCAAAATTTAGGTACCACTTAACTGACTTGAAAATTACGACTTCGTATTATTACAATTAAAATCTAGACTTCTTTTGTTAAACTAGACTTTCTTATCATTTCCTGTAAAGCAAGTGGTTCAGAAGCCCTCCTGTCGTATGCTGGCAACCCTCGGAACTTGTCTTCTATGTCCTGAAGAGTTTTGTCTTTCGTCTCTGGCAGCAAAAAGTACAGCGAGATCAAACCAACAGACACCACACTACCATACAATAAGTAGGTTAGGGGCAAGCCTATATTCACATTCAGGATCGGGAAACATTTGACAGCTAGATAGAAGTTGATCGCCAAAGGCAGGGCACTGATGCCACCAGCTAGTCCTCGGTACTCCAATGGGAAAATCTCCCCTGATATAGTAAATGGCATTACTGACAATCCAACTGACATGGACACATAAATACCCATTATCAGTATCGGAAGCCACTGCCCCTGCATAAACGAGGGCAGCATATCATTCCTTTTTGCGAACACGAACGCTCCCTTAGAGTAATAGCACATAACAATTATCAATCCACTTCCAAAAAGAACGGTTCTCCTTTTCAGCTTCCTCATAAGGAAAACAGCTATCACATTGCAAATAATCCTGTCGATATCCATAGCAACTAAGAGCATTTTAGCGTTGGCTTCGGGACCCACGACCTGCTTTATTATATCCAGCGCGTATGCGTTGAGAACGTTGTTACCAGAAAACTGGAAGCTACTGTACATGAGGTACATGATCGAAACAGGCTTGTAGAATTCGGGCTTACGTAACGTCGCAAAGAAATACCTCACGCCGTTCTTTATCCGTGCACCAAAAGACAACTTCTGGCCACCCTCTCTCGATATCATCAGCATCTTCTGTGTAGATATTACCCTTTCCAATTCCTCGTCTTCCTCTTCACTTCTACCTCGGAGCCAGTAGAAGATCTTCGTCGCTTCATCGTACCGTCCTTGAGAGATCAGCCACGGAGGCGATTCTGGTGCTAATAAGATCAAGATAAGGCTAGTTACTGGTATAAATGCCAGAGCAAAAGCGCTGTTCTGCCAGGTCAGGTATGCCCCAATAGTGTGGCAAACAAATGTTCCTACGGCTAAGGAAAGAGAGATGCAGGAGAGAAAAGCTCCTCGGTTGGCAGGGTGTGTCATTTCAGCAACGATAACTGATCCTAGAGGCCCATGCATGCCCATGGAGAGGCCTTGTAGGAACCTCGCGAAGACCAACGCCTTGACGCTCTTGGCTAAAACTATGATGATCCATCCGACGAGGACCGGAAAGATGGTGATGATGTGGCACTTCTTCCGGCCGATGGTGCTCATGAGCGCTGTCATTGTTAAGTTGCCGACGATCAGAGCGATGCCCACGACTGAAGCTGAAATTTATAAAGAGATTTAATTTTAGTATTGGAGTTTTCAACATAAGTATAATAGAACTATTACTATGAAGGGTAAAATAAATAAGGTATACCTAACTAATCCAACTTCTGATATGAATAGAAAATATTTTATTTAACAATCAGCAAATAATTTAGCTTTCAAGGTATAACAATATTTTTTTATACGCGTAGGACACGATAGCTTGGAAGAGCCAAGAGGCGTGGACAAAAATAGTTTTGGTTTTAAAATTTTGAAGAAGAAAAATGGATTGTTACTAAATAAACAAAACCTAGTCAGTGTCCACATCCAAGCCAATCATTTCCAATCTTTATTCCGTGTCAAGACTAAAATATTATTATCAATCTGTTGTATTGATATGTTACGTCTAGACATACCTACAACACTTTTTTCCCCACAATCTAATCTAGATTATAGCAAATCTAGATTCGAGATTATGGCAGGGAATCGGTTTTTATTTGGTTTAAGGATAATTGAGGTAGCTATTTTTTATAGTTGCGGAATTTGGTTGTTATAGTACCACATAATAATAATAGTCCCCCTAGCCGAGTTTATTTATTTCAAACTTCATGCACACACAATATTGTAAATATAGCATTCACTACTACGAGTTCGACTACGGTGACCAGTCACAACGAATGACCGAATGCGCGGGACATAATATAGTGCACAAGTGTGTGCGCAAACACAGGTGCACTCTCATGCCTTTTACACTTATAGCCCGATGGGACAGCAATCTGACACGACCAGAGAGAACTCAGGCGCAGGACCAACGGCTTTACATGCTTTCCGAGGCACGGGAGTAAAACACCGCCAACTTCCAAACTCTGGGCTACCCGGAGAATTTCTGTACAGATAAACCCAGGTACATATTTTTGGCCCGACCCGGAGATCGAACCCGGGACCTCTGCCGTAGCCTGCTGCCTGCTGCGTAGCTGTCGCTTTGAAATGCGACCCTCTAACCGCTGCGCCACCGCCAGACCACATAATATAAACTCACCAATAGAAGATTCATCGTTGACGGTGGTCTTGATGTGTGAGTCTGGTCTCCTTAGTCCTGGGATGAGAAAGGCCGTAAACCCCACGATAGCTCCATGACCGATGATGTTCAGACACACGCCTGCTGTCACGAAGCACTGAAATTATGTGATAAAAAGCTTAAACAGGGAGAACCTAGAAGTGTGTAGCAGGCACCAGGGAGTGTGGTGAATACTGTCCTATTTTGTATACTGAACTCAAAATATATTTTTTTGATACAGGGATAACTGCATTTTTACTTATTTTACTGTTAAATTTCGTAGCCTGCGTGATAGCATTAAAATACAGGGTGAAGTATTTTAACGTTTGATGGTTCGATGCCCGAAACTAAAATGTCAGTCTGTCTGTCTCGGACATTCTCAGTTTCTTACCCTTGTGCCCCAACTTCCAAAAAACTTTGATATGCAACAGGTCTCAGTCACAAATTGAAATATTTAATTCAAGTTAAATTGTTTAACATATTTTGAATGGGATGAATGCATTATAAAAATGAGAGTTGTATTTTTTTTTAACTTATTTTACTGTTAAATTTCGTAGTTTGCGTGGTAGCATTAAAATACAGGGTGAAGTATTTTAACGTTTGATGGTTCGATGCCCGAAACTAAAATGTCTGTCTGTCTCTCTCGGACATTCTTAGTTTCATACCCTTCCAAAACACTTTGATATGCAACAGGTCTCAGTCACAAATTGAAATATTTAATTCAAGTTCAATTGTTTAACATATTTTGAATGAAAATCAAAAGAAAAGTTTAGAGATAAAAAATCTGAAAGATAGAAGTGAATACACTTACTTGTCTCAAAAACGGCACACTAGATTTCTTTGTTTCTCCCATCGCGGTGCCAACCAACCACTTCTAAACCTTAAATAACATCATTTGAATCATAGAAATCAAAACAGATACTTTGAATTACCGATAACGTCAGATTAGATTAATACATCAATGAATCTCGGCTTGGGGATCTGGAAATAACTATTACATCTATAGGAGAAAGACACAAAGATTCCTCAAACTCTAGATATTGTTTTGTAGATCATCTCTATGTTTTTGAAAAGACGCGTAATAAACACACTTATCACTTACACATTGTACTTAAAATAAAAATCTGTATTGATATTGGGCATAAGAACTTAATGTAAATCGAAATATGCATTTAATATAGAAAGTATACAAGTAAAATATATTGCACTTGAATTTTACTTTAAATGGATTTCAGCCCATTGAAAACGATACTAGAAATTAATTACGGTTTATGAAACTTCGTCGCACTGTATTTTTGTAGCAATTCTGAATTTAGAAGTTTTTTTTTTTCAGTTTCAGCTAGCATAGAAAGAAAAAATTACTACATACTTTCTAGCTTTTAGGACCTCTAATTATATTAATCTTAAAGTCACCGACTCTTTATCAGACGTTCACACTCTATGATGATTACTCAGGTACTTACCGCTGAGATGCCACCTCCATGCTTACAAACATATTAGTATTTTAATTAGCACAATCAAATTTTACGATGAATTCAGTTTTTTTTTTTGTGTTTAAGGAAAAGCGAGCGCGGGATTTTTTCATATTTTTCCTTATCTTAAATACCCTGCTTACTGCATGTAACATTTGCAATGCAACTTATACTGGTGGGAAATACAATGTGATAAGTATCATAGTTTTCCAGCCTACAGAATGTTGATTTGAAGTTATCAATGTAGACAGAAAATGCATAGAAAAATTGAAAAGAAAAAGTCTGTAATGGTCTGTAAAAATTAAAAAGAAAAAGTCTGGAAAAAGTCTGTGATGCATAGAAAAATTAAAAAGAAAAAGTCTGTAATGTTGTCATTTATTGTCAAAATTAAAAAAAAAACCAATGAGCATTCTGCGCGGATAAACTGTAGAAATATCACAGCCATCTGGGTAAATCGGACAGTTAATTGGATGCCTCGGTAGTTTATTAAACGTAGGTATCCAATTAAATGGCTAGGCCGATGATAAAGTCGATAGAAACACTCAACAAACGTTCAACAACTTGGCGTATTGAAACTTTGCCCTTTGAAGATGACAGACATTGAATCAGCCAAATGATTCTAAACTTAATTCAGTAGGAATTCTCCTAATAACAACCATCCCTTTGAATATATTTTCCGCAACACCGGTTGCAAACACGTAACTGATTATCTCTGTGCCTTTAAATTAAAATGTAATTTTCGCGATGATTAATTAACACATTATTTAGATTTAATAGACTATAGAGAATCCTAACATGTTTGTTTTAAGGTAGAATTTTCCAGCGATTTGTAGGAAATTCCAAACAAACTGACGCATGACGCACTCGCAAAATTTTTCACTAGCTCGCTATTTATTTATTTGTTATTGTGATTTGATTGCCACGTTGGTAAAGCGTAGCGGTTAATTCGGTGCTCACTCAAGAGGTCCCGGGTTCTAATCCTGGGTCGGGCTGAAATATGTTTTTGAGTTTTTCTTTCTGCGGAAATATACTCAGAACCAGCTCGGAGTCAGGAAGTTGGTGGTGATAAAATCCCCGTGTCTCGGATAGCACGTTAAGCCGTTCGTCCAAAGCGCCTGATCTCTCATCGGTCATGTCGGACTGCCGTCTCCCGAAATGATGAGAATGAAGGAATAGAGAGTGCACTTGTGTATTGCGCACACACCTGGGCACTATAATATCTCCTGCGTACCTGGCCTATCTCTGCTGAGAGGGGCCGCCATTACCGAAAATCAGTAGAAGAATATTATAGTGATTTGAAAAAAAATAATTATCATAATTAATAATGACACGGCACCCTGGAAATACTCCGTAAGTTTCTATAAAATCGTCGAAATACTTATACATATTGCTGGATAAGGTTTAAATCTGAGGCCTGTATCCTGCAAGTGCACTTAATATTACCATTGAGAATAAATACCTGATTTTATTATTATTTTGACAACTTTAGGTTGAGTTTAATAACCTCGTATTTTACATTATACAGGTTGAAATAAGGCCTATATTTCAAATTTTTGTAACCAGTTTAAGTAACCAGTTAATCAATTCTAAATAGTTTTAATATATTATTTATAATGAATAATATAATTGTTATTTTCTAACATAAATCGAACCAGGAATGTATTGCAAACAAATGTGTCTAGTCATAGAACTTGACATTGTCATTTACTAGAATGAGTTAGCGATTTCGATATACATTGATTTGATTAGGGATTATACTTTGGATTGCATTTTAGATCGCTATGACCATGTCAAGGTAACTACGACATAATCATGGATAAAAAATGTTGTTCCTATTACAGGTCACACGCTGTATAGTCTTGACCTTTTTTGCATTTGATTCATTGAACGATCGAAAAAAAATAGTATTTTATGAACAATATTTTTATTTTTTTATCAACTTGGCAAACATTTTACCATATTTTACATTGTACCTATTGTTATTAAAAACCAAGATTCCAAAGATATGCCTAACTATTTAGACGGAACATTCTGAATAGTATTTCTTTGTCTTCATACGACATATTTTTTTTAATCTATTACATATTTTGCAAATTCAATATCTAGCTGTCAATCATTGATAAAGATCTACATATATAACGAAACACATCGAAAGTAGAAAATGATAAAAGTTGCATAACTGAATAAAGCATACTATTACTATTAAAAAGCTAAATTACCATTATAATGTGTATTTTCGATACTTGATCGAACAAAATGTGCGGATACTAGGCCAAAATTAAAGTCAATTTTTTTATCGAACATATTTTTTTTTAATAAAATTTTCTTCTTTTAATTTTTTCGTCGTTACTTTTTATTGCGACGGTGTGCGTATGTGTAAGTCTCATTTGAAAGCTGAACAGTTTATCTAGCTAATAAGATAAAAAAATATAAATGAAATATCAAAAAACTAAAGGAAAAATTAAAACTTCTAAAATTTGTGTAAAAAAGTTGTTTTTTTTTCATTTTTGATCTGGCAAAGAAATTGACGATAATTTTGGATCTACGAAAATACATATTGTGACTGCCTCGTTGGTGTAGGGGGTAGTCAAAAGGTCCAGGGTTCGAATCCCGGCTTGGGCCGAAAGTTGTTTCTGGTTTTAAATTGAGAAGTTCAGTCTCCACTACTTCATTTTACTATGATTTTCTTCATCATCATCATTTATTGCACACACAGTAGATAGAAAATTAATTACAAAATTACCATCGCTCGCTACATGTGCACACCCGGTTAGGGTACAGCAAGGTGAAATTCTTGTTCCTGCATTCAATAGAATAGAGATAAAGATTTCGGTCCTCGCACCCCCATCTTAAAGCCAAGATCTCTTGTTCCTGCGGTCTTTTGTTTGAAGTGACGCCCGTTTTTTGTCATGTGTGCAAGCGATTTGCTTTAAGAAGTGGTTAAGCGCGGAGACCTCGACCGTGCCTACGCGCAGAAAGCTAGCAGGTATTTAGCTGGCCAACCGTTGAGTTCACGTCTGTTACTTTGTAATACTTACTTATGTACTTAGTTATGTGCATTACTAACAACACGAGTATTTACTGATAATTCTACACGTGAATACTGATTATTAATCAATTTAATTACTGCGGATATTATCAGTTATGAAGGGTCGCCACGTTTGTAATATCTAACCAGTCACTGTGAACTTTATTACATCACAATAATATTTTTTAAATATATACTTATATATGCAAATTGTTACGACATAATATTGATAATATTTGGCAGTATTTCTTTTTATTCAGAAGTGAAAATCCTAATATGATGTTTTTACTTGTTCAAAAAAATGAAAGTACCTATAAATAAAAAATATGCATAATTTTTTTTGAAATAAATATGTAAATATTATTCCCTTTGACCGTCAATGCCTCATCCATCAGTTGCGTCATTTCCCAACTGCTGTTTTAGATGACCGAATGAATGAATGAATGATGTTTTAGAAAAGAATGAATGATGAAATGGGGGGAAAACATTGTTTTCGGCTCCAGTAATAAGCCTTTGGTTACACCCTGTATAACCAAACATTTTTTTTTATTAGTGACTTCAAATATTTGACCACGATCATACACGCTGTCATGTGTGGATTTGTCTAGGGTGGTATATGAATATCTGCTAAGTAGCAACCGCTGCCAACAGGTGGAACGCGTCGACAACATAGAGATACCTACGCTCTACGCTAGTCAACGTCTTATCGCGTCGATAAAATAATTTTATTTCCTAAACAACATGTTTTCCCACATTTTTTTCACTTGACAGGCAATCCTAATTGCTTTTAAGAACAAAAACATACATTAACTTTAATAAAAAAACCTATTTAATTAAGAATAAAATGACGTTTGAAATTTATCGTTTGCCCGCATCTTAGGCCCGCTGGTCTGCATGTGATGGGGAGCTGGCAGGACCAAGGGGTGTAACGATCTTGCTTTAATCCATTTTAGGTTGCAGGCAGTTCAATTCCTATTCAACTGGTTGAGTTGCCATTGGGATGCATCATCATTATCAGCCAAATGACGTCCACTGCTGAACATAGGCCTCCACCACGGCTTTCCACAACGACCGGTTGTGAGCGGTCTGCATCCAGTGCGTTCCTTCGATCTTTACAAGGTCGTCTGTCCATCTTGTCGGTGGACGTCCTACGACGTCATTGGGATGCAACGTAAGAAAAATTAAAGTATTTCTATTAACTCTCTTGTGTCACAAAATATATAATAGTGCTCGTGTAGTGATATCCCACGCTACTCTGCTTAGGCCCACTCGAGCACAATGATTAAACCCAGGATTACGCTAACCCAGGACAAAGATAATATAATACTAGTCCAACGATTAATTTGTCATTCTGTCTCTGTCAGTTTATTTGACGTTGACAGAGACAGAATGATGATTTAGTCCTGGGTTAGTGTAATCCTGGGTTAATACATCGTGCGCAAGTGGGCCTTAGTGGATTATACGAAATCGCAATATGAATTTGCTAATCCGTTCAAAAGAAGAGCTGCCTAACTGTCAAAGCAACAACATTGGAATACGCACCGAGATGTCATTAATTAATTTTCCTAACTAAAATGTAAAAAGGGTGTTATATTAAAGAGTCTTCATCCATAATGACGATTAGGATGCAAACGTGTTACAAAAATGACAGTAAAATTGAACTCTTATTTTCAGCGCTATAATTTACTTTGAGAAAGATGTAATAATGTTGGCGGAATTGAATAATTTACAGATTAACAATTCAAACGATATATTATTTGAGATTAAGTTACATTAAATTAATACTAGACTTAAAATTAAGTACTTAGATAATTGTAATCTGCGGGATCTCAACCTTCAATAAAGGATAGCATAATCTATTAGATTAAATAGTTAGCAGCGGCAAATAACACGCGAGCTACGCATATCACATAGATAATATCACAATCATAATCTTTCTGAATATTACATTCGCTATTATCCGGCCGATGAATGCGTTCCTGACGTCTTCCAGTTGGTCATTTTATAAAATTAAGAAAAGAATGCAGTCAAATGACCTGAAATAGAGTTTTCATCGTAAAATCTAAGTCATTCGCCTACAAAGTCACAAACTGTCAAAAACGCAATCACTGTACGGCTATAAAAACTTACTCGATATGTTACATTAGGACTTCTGTATGATTAACAATGTTTAAATCATAATTGCACTGGAACACTTACTAACATAGGTAGGTAAGAGGAAAAATATGGTAATTTCTAAAGTATGATAACTTGAATATACATCGCACACTACAAAACAAAATATTGAAATAAATAAATCGAATCTCACCTCGTCCTCCTTCAAATCTGCAAAATCAAATGCTATAGTAAAAGTATTGACTTATAAATCTACTTAGAGTCACACAAAGTTGTATATTACAAGAATAAATTATTTATTTTGTCATTTGATCATTACCCAATAACTCTGTACCTCTAAACTCATAGCCACAGCAAGCTTATTTATCTATTGGGATTCAATATGGCATGAGCCTCACATATTTACATTTTATTTTAAAATAAATAATAACATTTTTTTCAAAATTTCAGCACCTTTCATTAGTAAAGGATATGCGAACTACACCTTCGCATCATCTCCGCGCCTTCTTTAGGCTTCAAAGGCTGAACTGACCTCCTATCTCGAGGGTTCAATCCTCGGAAGGTATCCTCGATCTCCTGCAACGTCCTGTCCTTCGTCTCAGGCAACAAAAAGAAGACGAGCACCAGACAAATGAACACCACACCAGCGTACAACGCATACGTCAACGGCAGAGTTATAGCTGCTGTCAGAACCGGGAAACACTTGACAGCGATAAAGAAGTTCAGCGATAGAGGAAGCACACTAATTCCACTAGCTAACCCTCGGTACTCCAACGGGAATATCTCCCCAGATATCGCAAATGGCACCGAAGATATGCCGAGCGTCAACGAAGACATGTACATACTTAACAATAACATTGGCAGCCACTGACCTTGCAACGATGCAGGCAGCAAACCACTGTGCTTTGTATAAACATACGTCCCTTTCGCTAAATACGAAAGAATGCACACTGCTCCGCTATAGAATAACACCGTCCGTCTCTTAAAAGTCCTCATGAGATACACAGCAAGGAGGTTGCATATTAAACGGTTGATATCCATGGCCACCATCAGCATTTTTGAATTGGCTTCGGGCCCAACAACCTGAGAAATGATATCCAAAGCGTACGAACTGATGACGTTGATGCCAGCGAATTGGAACATAGTGTATAATAAAAACATAATCAGAATAGGCTTAAAGAATTCTGGTTTTCTAAACGTCTCGTTTACATATCTGAAGAACCGCTTGGTCTTCACTCTGATAGACAGTTTTTGACCAGCGACACTGGATTTCCTTGCCATTTTCTGAGCGTTAATCATGCTTTCTAACTCTGCATCTTGCTCCTCATCCTGGCCACGAAGCCAATGGAAGATCCTTTCTGCTTCTTCGTACCGCCCTTGTGATATTAACCAGGGAGGTGACTCCGGAACAAATATAATGAGTATAAGACTGGTGAACGTTATAAAAGAGGAGACTAGCGCTACTTGCTGCCAGCTAATGTACGTTCCAATAGTGTGGCCGAATAGCACTCCAGTCGTTAAAGATAAGGATACGCAGGTGAGCAAGGCTCCTCTGTTCTTGGGTTCAGTCATTTCAGCTATGATGATAGACCCTAGAGGGCCGAGCATGCCCATAGAGATTCCTTGGAGAAACCTGGCAACGATGAGTTCTAGGACGCTGTTTGATAGGACGAGCAGGAACCATCCCACGAGGATCGGGAAGATTGTGAGGATATGAGCTGTTTTACGGCCCACGAAGCTCTGCAATGCGGTGATGACGAAATTGCCCGCAATGAGAGCGATGCCCACGATTGAAGCTGGAAATAAAAACGTATTTATTAAAAACGCAGCCGGCTTAAGACAGATCAAACGAAATGATAATGTATCTTATCAATTCAAGGCATCCAGTGGCAAATCGAGTGTGATGGATTGCACCTGTGCCGATAAGTCCATGGAAACAAATTTGAAACGTAATGCATACTAGCATTGAGATTGTCTTATTCAAGGGTGGATTATTAATTGATACCGCCGCGTTTTAAGCAAATTAATTGTAAGAAAATATCAATGGAATATAATTGAAAAATGTTTATTGTAAATGTCATGTTACACTTTTCACGTGTAAATTGATTCAGAATAAAATTAAAAGCCTGGAAAACAACTTATACCAAACATAGGATGGTCAAGTATGAAAGCCGCTATCTACACCTCCACAGTAAAATGTTAAGTTGGTATAGAGATTAGAGAAGTATAGTAGTATAGTATTCCTTGAAATGTGAATGTTGAACATGATACAGTTGATGACAAGTGGCGTCAATTCATGGGGCACGAAATTTGTCTGTGGTGTCAGTTCCATTTCTTGCTATAGGTAGTTAGGTAGACCGTGAAAATGAGACCTCGCCTGCGGGGCAAAGGGGTGCGGGGGGAGACGAAAGCGCGGTTAGTGTGCGGTGCAGACGGGTGTTTCCGCGCCGCCCGCATCCATCGCGCGACCCGCTATCGTCTCCCCTCGCGCCCCTGTGCCCCGCAGGCGAAGTCTCAATGAAGCGGTTTACCTATAGAAATAGTAGTTTAATGTGGTTCAATGCCTATACTGCCTATTCGGACCCTAAAATATTTAGTAAGTTGTCTCCATCTCAGAGGTTCGTTCGAATCCCTTGTCAGGCCGAATTTGTTGGAGCGCGGATGTAGGCAGTTGCGGTATGAAACCTACCCTATGGAAAGCACTTTAATCTGTTGGCCATAGGCCCGATCTCATTGACATTGGCAGCCTGTGCTGGACACAGATTAGTAAGAGTATGTCTAAAGAGTGCTGGAAGTCTGAAGCAACATGTTTGACATTTCGCGTAGACAATTTCAATATTCTGATTTTCTGCCCCATCGAATATCCTTCTAACTAACATAGCTAAATATTTAAAAAAAAAATAAAAAAAAATTGGTAATTTTTGAGCTCGATTCAAACATTCTTCTCCATCAATAAATACACGAAAATACCAATTTTATTTCAGCATTCAGCATTCCACATGGTGGTTTCACAGGGAACTATGTTGAGACTTCCGCGCCTGGATTGATTGTTATTTGTATTGAACCTACCGATGGAGGACTCCTGAGCGGTTGTGGCGTGGATGTGAGACTCCGGTAGTCGCAGGCTCGGGATGAGGATAGCTGAGAACCCGATGACGGCGCCATGACCGATGATGTTCAGAGACACCGCTGCTGTCACGAAGCACTGGAATTGCGGAGACGAGGTTCGTTTAATTGGCAAGTTGGTTAAGTGACCGCGCAAATAATACTAAGTATTTATAACTATGGATTATAAGAACTTGCAACTTTTCTTTACACTTAGGCGAATGATTTCTTGGATCTGAACTAACGTAATGTAAGTATCGTAAGATCTACTGTTAATTTTACTAAAACATGTCCATAAAATTGCTAACTCTGGGGTGTAAATTCTTTTTGAAGCACCGACCTCTGTTTTCCTGAACAGCGTCTCTATTACGAGTATAAGTCTATGGTTTGAAGTAAATAAAAACCAATGACATTATGAAATTCTTGGTTATTCATCGTTGTTATCGATTGTATGATAAACGTGTGGTTTGGTTAGTTACTAGATATGTGCCAAACAGGTTGTATTTTAGGATTTCCAATTTGGGCGAATAAAACAAGGCCCAAGTAGATCATAATATGTCCTGGGAAGTCATCCTAACATTTGATACCACAAAATAATGAGTATAGATTAATTGTGATCATGTTAGTTATCGTATGGTTATCGACAAATAATATTTAGGGAGTCTAGCAGGCTTAAGATGCACGCCGTGATAAAAATTTATCGAGGCATTTTAGCGCGTTTGTTTGTCAAAAATCGACATACTTGCAGTTGCTAACATGGCTGCCATGAAAGTCATGTCGTACTGTCAAAATTCGAAATATGACAAAATTATCATTGAACCCTAACATGCCACACATATTTTTACCGAATTTTGACATTTCGCCGTGTAACATTATCGTCTACCATTAGCGACGACGACAAATAAAAAACAACATATTTAGAGCAAAAATATATGACTGAGTCGTGCCAAATTTTATCCTAGGCTCTCAAAAAACAATAAAGTGTAAAAATATTGAAAAGAAAGTCCCCGTGGAACATTTTTTATCCCTAACATATTTATTAATTTGAATTCATTATCTGTGGGCAATATTAGATATACTCTTACTAATCTGTGGGCAATATCGAGTTAATCTGTCATTGTGTCAAGTTGATCATTTTGAGCCAAATCTGACATAAAATTGAGTGAATGGTTAGAAATTGACATATCTCGTTATCGTTGTGGATAAATTTGTCCAATGTGGTTGGCATGTTAGGGAATATGATAAAATAGCATAGATCGACTAATTTTGTCATGTCGATCGAAAGAAATAGTGTGTCATGCATGTTAGGCCTATAGACGTCACGATAAGGTACGATTAAATAAATCAATTTCTCCTGTAACCAGACAACCACAAAAATCAAGGTTCAGTAGTACTGGAAAATTTAACTTCTTTACTGAAATAAATAGGATCTTGGAAGTTAGAAAATGCCAAATAAAATAATCTGAAGGATTTTTCCAAGTCATCGTCTGAAACGCGAGCGGTGTAGATGACTAGGTACTTACTTTATTATCGAAACAATATAAGGGGTAGGTAATCTCCTATTTTTTTCCTAAGGTAGGTAAACTTAAGTAGGATAGTAGTCAAAGTAAATGGCGATTGAATAGTCAATTAAGATAATAAATGCCACGTGGTTATGACTAAATAAAAAGCAACGAGGGTTTCCGATGTTTAGGCTTAATTTTTAGACTAGACACAGGCTGGATTCTTACTTTTTAAGGCCTGTTTCACAATGTCCAATCCAACTAAACACTACCACAAAAGATTAATAGTACCTACTACGGCACTACCCAATAAATAATATAATAAGTTAAAAAATGCGTATGAATATGTATCTGGCAGATAGCTACTAACTGGAACTTACTTGGACATTGGAAATTAGGCCCATATTCTTTTAAATGTCACCCGTATTTTACCTTCTTATTGTAATCGGCGTCGTTTGTTTGTCATTATTACCATATGACGTACCTATTTAATCTAAATCACATTTATTACAGTTAAGTACGCCGCGATTACTATTGTATATCATATTATACGATAAAAATCTTGTTGCGAATGAACGAAGGTTTTAGATAATAGGACACTCAGGGCGGGTCTTGATTGATTCTGTCCGCTAGATTCTAGGTCTTCGAGTTTTTATTTTATTCACCCTTGAATTCTAGATATAATAGGCACAATCTCTTCCGTATCACCTAGGTAAACTATGGAGAAAAATATACTATGTGTGATAGTTCTAAAGTGTGTGCGCAATACACAAGGGAACTCGCTGTTCCTTCACTCTGACTCTGATTAATTCGGTGAGACGACAGTCTGACATGACCGGCAAGAGATTAGGAGCCCTATTTTTGAATCACTCGCTTCAATATTACGTGATTTTCGTTCGAAGATGAATTAAAAGTCATTTAAAAAAAACTCGTTTTCGAACGAAAACTACTCGTAATATTGACGCGAGTGATTCAAAAATAGGGCCCCAGGCGCAGGGCCAACGGCTTAACGAGCTTTTCGAGGCACGTAGGTGTCATCACCACCGACTTCCTTACTACGAGTAGTTTCAAGACACAAAAACTCAGAAACAAATATCGGCCCGGCCCGGATTCAAACCCAGGACCTCTTGGGTAGCAACCAGCGAAAATCAGCGAAATTACCAATACGTCTACATCATATAAATAGGTAAAAAAATATTCTTCGCACATTTTATTAATTTTAGATAGAGTACTATTATAATTGTCATTGTATTCGTACTTCATTGAAGTTCATAATAACCGGTACAACACGGTATGCCGCTGAAAACACGTGATAAGTGTTATCAAAACAATCTTTTATTTCAGTCTACAAGAATCTAAACAAGCCTATTGTAGAGAAGGTTAAAGACGAAAATATGAATATCGAATGCCTGAAAACACCACTAGAGTAGAGTTTAGCTAGGGTCCTGTATTACCATTGACGAATAAACACTAACCAATATGGAAAGTCATTTCGTATTATTAAGTATTTGGTAATAAACTCAAACTAGAACTTTTAAGTCATTGTGAAACCGGCCGTAAGTCTATTTACTTGTGTTCCTCCTAGCTTATTTAAAATTCCGAGAACTTCGTAATATCTTGTATAAACAATTTTATCAATTAACTAGCTTTTGCCCGCGACTTCGTCCGCGTGGAATAGTGACTTCTTTCTCCCGTTTTTTACACATTTACCACTATATCTTTGCTCCTATTGGTCGTAGCGTGATGTAATATAGCCTATAGCCTTCCTCGATAACTGGACTATCCAACACAAAAAGAATTATTCAATTCGAACCAGTAGATTCGGAGATTAGCGCGTTCAAACAAACAAACAAACAAACAAACAAACAAACAAACTCTTCAGCTTTATAATATTAGTATAGATTTCTACAATATTTGTTAGGATCTAGCTGTAGGCTACTAGCGGGATCACATGCAGGAGGCCCAGATATAGTTAGTTGCGAATATCTATACTTCTATACTAATATTATAAAGCTGAAGAGTTTGTTTGTTTGTTTGTTTGTTTGTTTGTTTGTTTGAACGCGCTAATCTCCGACACTGGTTCGAATTGAATAATTCTTTTTGTGTTGGATAGTCCAGTTATCGAGGAAGGCTATAGGCTATATTACATCACGCTACGACCAATAGGAGCAAAGATATAGTGGTAAATGTGTAAAAAACGGAAGAAGTCACTATTCCACGCGGACGAAGTCGCGGGCAAAAGCTAGTGTTGAATAAGCAGTCCCGACCAAACAGCGGCAGGCGTCAACCCAACCACCACCTTCCACTAAGGAAGGTGGTTGAAGATATAGTTTATCAGAAAGAAAGAAAGAAACATTTATTTGACACACAACAATACAGACATAATAAAAATAATAATTTAAAAAACATGATTGTGTATCAAAAAGGCTCCCGCTCAGCACTAGTCGTGATAACCATGTGTAATGTTTATCACGACGCTGATTTTCAGCGGGAGCCTCGATACTTGGACGCAGCACAGTGGCGGTTATACATTAAAAAAAGAAAATTTAACAAAAAACTACACTGTTGTCGTGGCGAACGCAATCCGCGTTTATCAGGAAAAGCTTTTCTCTGGGTTTAAGGGGCGGGAAACCCCCCGGAAAACTTGGAAGGCAGGAGGGAAAACTACCACACTATCTTCCATAATTTTGATTTTTTGTGAAAAAACCTCCACCGACAAAAGCCTACTAGCCTCTTTTTATGATGATGATGTATTTGAACGAGATCAAAGTGCTATGCTATGGGATTGATTTAAATGACAATCGATTAAGACTTTGAAGATAGAAGTGATTAATAGATAATAATGCAGTATTTCTTATCTGGCTGCACTCAATAAACAGGTACCAGGTACATACTTCAATTAATTAGTTCAGCTTGCCTATGTGAAGTAGGTAAATGAACTAATGAATGAGTGTGATGGCCACTTAGTGGTTATCGGTGTATCTAAGACAGAGAGATAAATACAAGTGTTTATAATTTCTCTTAGCGTTTATCGGTTTACAGAATGGCGATTAATGACACGATTTAGCAGGTCGATAATGCGCCAATTAACTTTAGTATGATATTCTTTATTTTGCAGAAAAACACGATAATTATCTTACTTTACTAACTTGTTTGTTTCACTTCATCATAACTTTGAAATGGTCTGAATAGAATGGAATAGAATCGATCATTTATTTGCCTTAAAATGGGGTAGGTGCACGCACAGGTTTAAAATAGAGATTATAGAATATGCATTCACGTTATGTAGGCTGGGTCGTAAACTAGGGTCCAATTCTCGTGCAGTTCTTTTACGAAAAAACTTGATCAATGAAAATGTTGTTTTTTTTTAAGAAAGAGCTGTTTTATTTTATCAGGATCACGTTTTCATTGGATTTCGATTTATTCCGTGCGAAAGTTTTTTTACGTGTCGATTATAATTACCTACAAACTCGTAATCGAATTACTACACGGAAAAAGTTCTATATACGCGTGAATCTGGGCCCTGATTAGTTTTCATGAACATACATACAATATGTTTTTTTTATAATACAGGAGATCTATTTTGAATCACTCGCGTGGATGTGGCGTGTGATTTTCATTCGAAAACGAATAAAAAATCAACAAAAATCACGAATCAGAAATATAGACGTGCGTACTCACAGAATTAAGCATTTTTTTTCTTATACCTCCTAAGTGGATTTTAATTGATTTTCATGCCAAAATTGGACTTTAATCAATAAATTTCATACGTCATCTTGCGTGCGAGTGATTCAAAAATTGGGCCCCAGGATATTGATGTGATGATACAAACTCATTACGACAGCATGTTTGTCTCAGCCATGCAAATAAAATAAAAACACTTGAAATTATATTACTAAGAGTAAATTACGTCAATATTTTTAAATTAAAATTTATTTCAGGTAACTCTGTCATCAATCATCATCATTAATGAAAACAATCTAGCTTTTCAAACTGATATCTGGAATTTAAACCGCGACGTTTAAGTTTTCAATTTTGATTCAAAACGCATTTCATTAAAATCAAAATTTCCCGTCTGTCAATAATCCTATACACTCAAACTTTTGAAAACTCCAAATTAGCATTCAATGGGCGGAAAAATTAAAACAAAAGACGACTTACTTGTCTCAAAAAGGGCACGTTTGACTTTTTCTTGGTCACTTCAGCCATTGTCACCGCATTTCATACACATCCGCACCGAATGCAGGCGTTTCTATCACTACTCAGCACCACATGTTGTGCTATCACCAAATATTCGCCAGATATAGATTAGATTAATCGTCATTCGATTCGAAACAGATTTGCCATAGATACAATACATGTATTTCTTTAAAAAAAAACACGTAAACCCTTTTATAATTGGTGTTGAGGACTTTAAAAATGACGTCTGACTGAAGTAGGTGATAATCGTTTACTAGAACGAACGGACTAAGATTTCTAGGTCCCCTAAAGATAGACTATGAAGTGACATTGAATTAAATATACACTATTATAATCTGTACACACGGGCAGTGATCATGTCTGTTTGTTTACATGCAATTTAATAGAGAGAATAACGACAGGGCATATAAATTACTGTTATTTAATTTATTTTTATAGTTATGTAGCTAGGTATACCAGGTGTTTCAAAACTTATAGTTTATTTTTGTTTTTAACGTGTTTTGTCACCATACAAACTTAATTATATAAATTGCACTTGTAAAAAGCAACTGTGACTCTGTGACAGACGAGGAATTGAACCCCGTGTCTTACGCTATCGCGGATAAGTACAATTTACGATAAGTGCAATTTATATTTTTCAAAACTTGTAAAGAATAAAGAGAGCTTCCCAGAATCAGTAATATACAAATTTTCTCCTACAAAAAAACGACTCTCCATGGAATAGAAACCAAACGAGTCACGGGACTATACGATTTAGTATAGGAAGTCAATTTTTTTTGGCATACACCTTGAACAACTTGTATAATTAAGTCAGACAGGACAATTTAATCAAAATTCAATTTACCTCTAATTAAAATAAATAAAAAACCTATTTTTATTTATTTTAAAAAACTATGCACAAATAAAGGTTTCCAAAAAGAGAAGTAATGCTACAACCATTTTTAGGGTTCCGTAGCCGAATGGCAAAAAACGGAACCCTTATAGTTTCGTCAAGTCTGTCTGTCTGTCTGTCCGTCCGTATGTCACAGCCACTTTATTCTAAAACTATTAGCATCACACAGCTGAAACTTGGTAAGTAAATGTATCTTATGCACCGCTTTCCGATTCATATACTAAAAATTTAAAAAAATGAAATTTAAGGGGGGGCTCCCATACATGAAACTAAAACCTAAAAAAATTTTTTTAGCCAAACCTATACGTGTGGGGTGTCAATGGATAGGTCTTTCAAAATGACATTGAGGTTCCTAAAACCATTTTTTCTAAAAGTCTAACGTTTGAGATATAGACGCTTCCAAAGTGGTAAAATGGGCGTCCCCCCCCCTCTAACTTTTGAACTAAGGTAGTGAAAATTTTGAAAAAAATATATGATGTAGATCTTAATAAAAACTTTCAACGAAAATTGGTTTGAGCGAAATCAAACTAGAAGTTTTTGAGATATAGTACATTTTTATCAACCGCAAATATAACTTTGTCTTTCATACAAACACTATGAAAAACAAAGTTTTGTTTGCGGTCAACAAAATATTGTGGTATTTTGGCTAAGTGGAAGTAAGAATCCCTAATTCAGTTAAAGTTGGCACGGAACCCTCAGTGCGCGTGTCCGACTCGCACTTGCCCGGTTTTCAAAGATGGCAACGTTTATAGAAGTCGTTATTGCTTGCGAAATGAAAACACTATGTTATGTGCGAATATATTTTATGATAGCTCATTGTTCTTGCGCAATATGACTTGACAGTCAAATAAAATTCACTTCAAACGGTTTCCAGTCGCAAACAATATGCTATTGTTGTTATTTGCTATTGTAATCGTATCTTCTGACATCGAATGGATATGGCGACTGAATTAATAAGTTCAATACTGTAAAGATTATTAAAATTTTAACAGAAATATACATTTTAAGATTTTACTGTTTATGGTAGGTACGGTGATTTTCGTTTGAAAGTGGTAAGGTGCTAAGGCCTTCGGGGCCTTACCACTGTAAATCGCTTGTAAACACGAGAAACAAATGGGCGTCACTTCAAATTAAAGGCGACGCGAGATGCAAGCGATTTTGCTCTTAAAGTGATTAGGCGGGGTGACCTCTATAGTACCTGCATATATCTACGAAAATTTCCTGAAATTGCTAGTCCACTATGACTGAAACATAAAACAGCGCCATCTATATTTCCAGAAGCACACTTCATTTCACATGAAGAAGGTGCAAAGATTAATAACTTTGCAGGTGCGTCGTAAAGGCAAGTATACCTACGCTAATAAAAAAAAGTAATATGGTAAACGTCAGACAGATGTCACTAAAAAGGCAGGAATTATCTAAAGAAAACTATGTACATCATTCATTTGTTTGCTAATTATTTTCAAATTAAAAAGAAATAACTGTGGTTAATTTTGAAAATGCAGTCTACAATGCAGTACCACAGATATTATAGCAGTACTAAATGTAAAACTTAGTCAGGCATCAACTAAGTTATTTTTATTTTTTTACAAATTCTTTTTTACATTAACTGAAAAGTCGATGAGGGATCAAAATAACTCAATAGATTTTACCTGAGATCGTACAATTGCGCCCTAATAATATTCCTTAGATTATGCGAGGCAAAGCTCGAGCGAAGTGAATCATTTGTATCAGAAATAGACTATGAATGTATATGTGAATAAACTCGACTTATTAAGAAACTAGCGGTCGCCCGCGGCTCCGCCCGCGTGGATGTCGGTTACCGCTGCAGAAAGCCTACCTAGGAAAGACACGGTCAGCAATCAAAATGATTCCCAGGTCAATTCACAGACACCGACACTAACATCGACGAAGCAGTCACTATCCGCAGGCTGAACAGATTTTCTTTCTGTGGATGTTAGTTGTTAAGTCCCGGAGTGCAACCCGTTGTTTTAGGATAGAAAACTTAAGCTATTATTGTAGAGCTTCTCTATACACAACATTTGACGTTATATTATTTTCTGGTAACAAAATATACTGATCCTCGGGAGCCCCAACCCGTGATAGGGCAACGTAAAGTTGCCCATGCGTAAAACATTCTTTTCGTAAATCAATTCCTACTAATTAGAATGTTTGGCCCTGAGATTTGTTTATCGTGAGTGCGAAAGAAATTTTTACTGGAAATTGGAGCCTTTTGCAGGGTATAGGCAAATCAGTAGGGATCATGGGTATTCTTGGTATATGAGCTAATTCACCAGCTGCAGGGCCGGTGATAATCTTCGCAACTATTAAATTATCTTTTAGCTCCTTTATAAGAAGTCTCGTGCCATTACACATGTTGGGGGGTCTTAAATTTCTGAGAAGCATTATCGGCGTGCCAACTTTTAACCACAGTTCATGAGGTGGAAGCCCAGCGGGGTTCAGAGAATTTAAAAAATCCTGGGGGTAGTGCACTGCATCCTCGATGTTAGTGACGGTGTCTATGGATTTATAGCACTTAACTTCACCCGGTACTTTCTGCATAATTAAATTGTTTATTTCGTTGACTGTTTCATTCCTGGGAGAATCTATTGCTCTACATCACAGCCAACGAAAATCATTTTGATGTAAGTTTTCGATGTCAGGATATATAGCATCTATCAGACTATCTAAATTATAGACTATTTGCCCTAGAGACTCATCCAAAGTAACCGCATAATCGGTGCCCAAATTTAAAGATGGAAAAATCGCTCACCGGGCCTTGGTAACGCCTACTTCGCAACGGGCCGTGCAGTAGAAATCGTAATATTTTAATTTCGCTATAACTTCAGAACCAAACGTCCAATTTTAATCATTCAAAGACCAAATATTATCTACATTAACTGTACTAAGTGATGAAATAATTTATTTTGATAAGGATTAATAGCATGAGTAAAGTAAACGCGTTTAAATGTAGTCCAAAAAAAATCAAGATTTTTCAATAAAAAATTGTTATTGTGCCTCACTCGACATAGATAGGTATAGTGTGTCGCGGACTTTTTTGTAGATATTTATAAGATCTACAATTATTTTGAACATTTTATGGTTCTATCTTTAATAGTTTAGTCAGGGTACGCAAAATAAGTAACTTTTTTGGTTGATTTTTTACACCTTGTGTCCGAAAAACCCTAATATCTTACGGAACCCTCTTTTTGTTCAATATTAAATATAGCCTATATTACTCGTGAATAATGTAGCTTTCTAATGGTGAAAGAATTTTTAAAATCGGTCCAGTAGTTTATGAGCCTATTCATTACAATCAAACAAACAAACAAACAAAGTTTTCCTCTTTATTATATTAGTGTAGAAGTGTAGATTAAATATAGCCTATATTACTCGTGAATAATGTAGCTTTCTAATGGTGAAAGAATTTTTAAAATCGGTCCAGTAGTTTATGAGCCTATTCATTACAATCAAACAAACAAACAAACAAACAAACAAAGTTTTCCTCTTTATTATATTAGTGTAGATTAGTGTAGATTAAATATAGCCTATATTACTCGTGAATAATGTAGCTTTCTAATGGTGAAAGAATTTTTAAAATCGGTCCAGTAGTTTATGAGCCTATTCATTACAATCAAACAAACAAACAAACAAACAAACAAAGTTTTCCTCTTTATTATATTAGTGTAGATACCAAGCGAAGTTTATAATAATAACGTATATTCGAAAAATTCGAATTTTTGTTATGTGATGAACTAAGAATAGGTGTTGCATTACTTATGTTGTTGATCGCGATGCCTTGGATAATTTTAGTTTTTTGCTATTTGTGCTAATATGCACTAGACAGTCGTTGAATGAATCTGTCCGTCTAGTAAAATCTACATAGATGTGTTTACAAACATACCTTTACTCTGGTAGTCTGGCTTTGCATAAGTACCTATGTCTTTTGCATGTTTTTTTTGTGAATCATAATAAGGGTGTATTTTTTTTGTTCCTCAGTATTATTTGTCCTAAAATGCCTACACCATTCAAAGTTGCATAATGATTTGTGTACCTATCTGTGTGTTATGTTATTCTGTATTTGTAATGTTTAAAGGGTTCTCTTGAGGAATGAAACAAATAAATTAATTAAATTGTTATTTTATTTATAGTCCAACTAGATGATCACTTGCTGCGGCAATAAATTATCAGTCTTATAAATTAATATCACATCGAACATAAGATCTTAAGAAATTAAATTATCCTAATTTTTGGTTTCACTTTAGTCGACTTCCTCTACGGTGGGGCCGTCGTTTCTCTGTTGGTAGCCGCCAGGCATTCCTCCTGGCATTCCTCCGGGCATTCCTCCGGGCATGCCGCCCTGGCCGCCGCCGTGCATCTTGCTCATGATGGGCGAGCAGACTCTCTGCACCTCCTTCAACTTATGGTCATACTCCTCCTGCTCGGCCAAGGTGTTGTTGTCCAGCCACCGTAGAGCTTCATCGCATTCGTTGCGGGCCGTGCTCTTGTCTTGATCGCTCAGCTTCTCCCCAGCGTCATCCAAGGCCTGTCGCACGCTGAACACATACGACTCCAGCTGGTTGCGAGCCGCCACACGCTGTCTCTGCTTCTCATCCTCCTCCTTATACCTCTCGGCTTCAGACAGCATGCGGTCGATCTCAGCCTGCGACAGCCGGCCTTTGTCGTTCTTGATCACGATGTTCTTGCTGCGGCCCGTGCTGTTCTCCTTAGCTGATACGTTTAGGATGCCGTTCGCGTCCATGTCGAATGTGACGTCGATTTTAGGCACTCCGCGAGGCGCAGGTGGTATGCCGGTCAAATCGAACGTGCCCAGCAAGTTGTTGTCCTTCGTCATTGCTCGCTCGCCCTCGTACACTTGGATCGTCACCGCCGGCTGGTTGTCAGAGTAGGTGGTGAAGGTCTGCGATTGCTTGCACGGGATCTTCGAGTTACGCTCGATGATCTTAGTCATCACGCCACCGGCGGTCTCAATACCGAGGGACAGCGGAGCCACGTCCACTAATAGCACGTCCTGGATCTTAGAGTCGGTATTTCCGGTGAGGATGGCCGCTTGCACGGCGGCGCCATAGGCGACGGCTTCGTCCGGGTTGATGGAAAGGTTGAGCTTCTTGCCGCAGAAGAAGTTTTGCAGTAAATTCTGTACTTTAGGGATGCGAGTGGAGCCGCCGACGAGGACGACGTCGTGGATCTGGCTCTTGTCTAGTTTCGCGTCTTTGAGCGCTTTCTCCACCGGATCGAGGGTGCCGCGGAACAGGTCTGCGTTCAGTTCTTCAAAGCGGGCGCGAGACACTCGCGTGTAGAAGTCGATACCCTCGTACAGCGCATCAATCTCGATGGTGGCTTCCGTGCTCGAAGACAGCGTGCGCTTAGCGCGCTCGGCGGCTGTGCGGAGGCGGCGTAGGGCGCGTGGGTTCATGCGTAAATCCTTCTTGTATTTGCGCTTGAACTCATCCGCTAGATGATTCACTAATCTGTTGTCGAAGTCCTCACCTCCCAGATGTGTGTCGCCGGCGGTTGATTTCACTTCGAACAGAGAGCCTTCGTCGATTGTGAGGATCGAAACATCGAAGGTTCCGCCCCCGAGATCGAAGATCAGCACGTTTCTTTCGCCTTTGAGGTTCTTGTCGAGACCGTAAGCGAGCGCGGCGGCGGTGGGCTCGTTGATGATGCGTAGCACGTTGAGACCGGCGATGGCTCCCGCGTCTTTGGTGGCCTGACGCTGGGAGTCGTTGAAGTAGGCCGGGACTGTGATCACCGCGTCGCGCACGTTGGTTCCGAGGTAGGCTTCAGCTGTTTCCTTCATCTTTGTCAACACCATGCTACTGATCTCCTCCGGCGCGAACCTCTTCGTCTCGCCTTTGAACTCCACTTGTATCTTCGGTTTGCCGCAGTCGTTAATCACCTTGAAGGGCCAGTGTTTCATGTCCGCCTGGATCTTGGGGTCGTCGAATTTGCGTCCGATCAGTCGCTTCGCATCGAACACCGTGTTGTTGGGGTTGAGAGCGACCTGGTTCTTCGCCGCATCGCCGATGAGCCGCTCCGTGTCCGTGAAGGCGACGTACGATGGTGTCGTGCGGTTGCCCTGATCGTTCGCGATGATTTCCACGTTGCCATGTTGCCAAACACCGACGCAAGAATAGGTGGTTCCAAGATCGATTCCTACAGCTGGCATTTTGTTCTCTTGATAATACTTCGCACTAGTAATGCTTGATAAATTCACTTGTTAAATCGCTTCGGTTTGCACCGAACTCTCACTTCTCGTCTGCTTTGTTTCGTGTTTCAAAATAATCTGACTTCCCGCTGCCGGCCGGCCGCTTATATATGGTAGCGAATAGGATTCGAGAACCTTCGACAAGCCCCCAGAACTGGCCAATCACATCGCATTCACTATCGAACATTCTGGAACCGGCGCGAGCCGACCAATAGCGAGCCAGCTTTCTGGAAAAGAGACAGACAAACAATGTTATTTGGGGTCAGGGTGGCCGACCAGAAAGAATTTACCCTAATATGGGGTAATGTCGTACTTGTATTATTGTCTTTCGACTCGTTTGAGTAATTAAATATGTGGTTTCTTTTTATTTTGAAAAGTATGTATTTGTGGATTCATTTACTAGTCCTATATGATAATTATTTAATAATATAATTATTTATTAAGCCTTCACTAACCTACTTCATTCATACGTCATTAGTATTGAATGATTCAGTTGTTTTTTTTTTGTAAATTTTAATCAAAACAGCGCGTTGAATAAACACAATTACTTATAAGTTTATCATAGAGGTACAATTACTCATAAGCATAAGTAGTATGTGTGAACATGTTTCTTTGTAAGGCGTAATGTATTTATTCTATGTGCCTGTATAACGTTAGTATTTTTTATATATTTAAAGAATTATAAACTTACTTGAAGATAATAACATTAAACAGATATTTTTTATAAAGACTTTATTGCACAAATTTAGTTTACAAAGGTGGACTTAATGCTAAAAGCATTATCTGCTAATCAAACCTTTAGGTTACTCGTAGCAACGGGTGCAGATATTCATTATTTTAAAAAAAATAATGTAGGTAATCCATTTTTACTGGAAGTATATACATTTACCTATCGCAAATAATACATTTTGATTGAGGTTCCAGTATATTTTTTATTTTACATATATTATGTTTTACATTTTACATGACGATACCAGAAGTATTTTGTTTCGTTTTCTAGGGTAAATCAGAATCCTAGAGCTGGCCACCCGCAGAGAGGGGAGAATCATCTAGAAAGCACTGGATCACTGCACGCAGTGCACACGTGCGAGCGGGACAGCGACACATTACTCATTGTTTTGACGTAAACAGCTGTCGGCAGGGCTGCGTCAATGCCACTCGAGAATTTTCTACCCTTTACGATTCGGTATCGGTATAGAAAACGTAACGGATGTTTTTTACATCCCTGATCTAAATTGCCAAAAATATTCTTATGGCGCGAAGACTGATAGCTTTTGGCGCGAAAACAGCGAATCAAGGTTCAAGTAAAAAATAAAATGTGCGTAGGTCGCAGATGTTTTGATGTTGCTCTTATTTGTTAAAGATCAACGAACTGTGACTAATAATTAATTTTCAAATTGAAAACTTTATTTTGTTACTCATAATTACTAGCATTAAGAACATAGACATTTTAAATTCTAACATTAACCTAATCTAAAATTTAAGTTATGTAATGAAAGTAATGAACATATCTTTACTTTCATTAATTTACCCATAAAAATAACAGAAAAAAAATTTTTTTTACGTCTTTAGTATAACTTTTACAAACAAAATTACATTGTGGGAGCTAGGTAGGTACATATTTCACCATACAAACATGAGTCATCATAACATAATTAGTTTTTACGTGGAAGTTTATGATGAAAGCATGTGAAATATTTCGTATCATTTGCGTTATTGTGGGAAAGAAAAAAAAAAAGAGTTGGAATAAGTAATATTCCAGACTTTTCTGGAGTGAACGAGGGGTGGTGGAGAGCAGTTTATTGATTTTCTGAATAGTCTCGTTTCATCTAGGTATAGGTAAAATGATCTTTTAAGGGAGACAATTACTTACTTACCTGCAGTTTCTACCAGTCAACATTGAGGAGGTATAGGTACTATCACAGTACTTCTAATATAATAGATGGTTGGATTTTACCATAAATAAAGGATTTGTCGTTATTTTGAAGTTTTAATTTAAGTGACTAAGAAAGAACTTTTTAATCCTGAAAGTTAATTGAATTAAGCTTAAGGAAGACATTTTAGCTCAAGTAGTACAAAAGGAATAGGTTAGGTAATAAACATTCACTTTGAAAGGAGTGACCTTTTTATTTTCGTATTTGTTCTTTGACATTGCATGCAACATATTTAAAAAAAAATGTGTTTTTAAAGGACATACGTATAATTTATTGATGTACATTTAAGTAATTAGGGAAGGTTAATAACTGCGACATAATATAATTATCTACGGTCAAATTTGCTGAAAACGCCATGATTCGACTAGACATATTAACTATTTTGAACCAAAAATTATTATCATCTATAGACTATATGAGTCAACAGAATATATAATAGTACTACGGCACTGCGCAGTTTACGTATTTTCAGAATTTTCTAAACATTTCGTAACTTGCATTGAAGGCGGGGTCGTATCGATCCATTTCAGACAATATCTAGGTCCGGTCGGGACGTACCTAGAATGTTCTCGAATGCTCATAGAAATGTTTAACAAGGGTACACAGAGCGGAATGGCATTGGCTGCAAAAAAATAATGGCTTCGTGTCGATACGTCTTTGCCCTTTTTAGGGTTCCGTAGTGGCAAACATTTGAGAGTTAGACGATTCCAAAGTGGTAAAATGCCCCCCTCTCTCTTCAAGATTTAAACTAAGTGAAAATTTTGAAAAATAAATACACGATGTACATCTCAATAAATAGTTTTAACGAAAATTGGTTTGAACGAGATTAAACTGGTACCTAGTTTTTAGGGTTCCGTAGCCGAATGGCAAAAAACGGAACCCTTATAGTTTCGTCAAGTCTGTCTGTCTGTCTGTCTGTCTGTCTGTCCGTCCGTATGTCACAGCCACTTTATTCTGAAACTATAAGCGTCACATAGCTGAAACTTGGTATGTAGGTGTATTTTGTTCACCGCTTTCCGATTCAGATATAAAAAGTAAGAAAAAATAATATTTAAGGGGGGGCTCCCATACATGAAACTAAAACCTAAAAATTTTTTTTTACTCAAACCTATGCGTGTGGGATGTCTATGGATAGGTCTTTTAAAATGATGTTGAGGTTTCTAAAACCATTTTTTCTAAAAGTGTAAGGTTTGAGATATAGACGCTTCCAAAGTGGTAAAATGGGCGTCCCCCCCCATCTAACTTTTGAACTAAGAAAGTGAAAATTTTGAAAAAAATATATGATGTAGATCTCAACAAAAACTTGCAACGAAAATTAGTTTGAAGGAGATCGAACCAGTAGTTTTTGAGATATTGCACATTTTTATCAACCGCAAATATAACTTTGTCTTTCATACAAACACTATGAAAAACAAAGTTATTTTTGCTGTCGCAATATATTGCGATGTTTTCGTTAAGTGAAAGTAAGTGGACCCTGAATTCAGTTAAGGGTGGCACGGAACCCTCAGTGCGCGGGTCCGACACGCACTTAACCGGTTTTATCAACGGTGTGCGTAAAAAGTACGAGCCAAATACAAGGGGATGGTTGTCAATCCAGAATAGAATACAGGAAAAATATAAAAAATAATTCAAGATATTTAATTTTTAATTTTTCCTGTTTTCTAGACGCGACTCTTTTAATCACCCCCTTGAATTTGGCTCGTACTTTTTTAGACCCTGTATAGAATTATAGGGATCCTTGGACATTTTATATATTATACTCTTATTCTTTCTTATACAGGGTAGAAAAAAGGAGGAGCCAAATTCAAGGGGGTGGTTAAGTAAGAGTCAAGTCAAGTTTTTTTTTATAATTATCTTAAAAATATATATTTTTATATTTTTCCTGTACTCCAAACTCGATTTACAACCACCCCCTTGATTTTGGCTAATAAATGGCGTAATTTTTTTCACCTGTATAACTTTTATTTCATACAAACACTATGAAAAACAAAGTTATATTTGCTGTCAATGTTGTGATATTTTCGCTAGGTGGAAGTAAGCGTAAGTATCCTGTGAATCCAGTAAAGGGTGGCACGGTACCCGCAATGCGCGGGTCCGACTCGCACTTGGCCGGTTTTTTTATGAGGTACAAAAATGATTTTGAATGTAAGTTGCAGGTATAAAGTGCTCTTCCTCTGACTTGTTCATGTCGTATTTAGTATTTACTAGCTTTTGCCCGCGACTTCGTTCGCGTGGACTTCAGGTTCGTCCCGTCTAGTAGCGCAAAAAATGTGTTTTTTTACGACCTCACATTAGAAACCTCAAAAATTGTAGCCTATATGTTATTCTGATGTATAAGCTATATTGTGGTAAAGTTTCATTCAAATCCATTCAGAAGTTTTTACGTGAAAGAGTAACAAACATCCATACATCCATACATCCATACATCCATACTTACAAACTTTCGCCTTTATAATAGTAGTAGGATTAAACTTTATGAAGGTTATACGTAGGTAAGTAATAAAGATGACGGGACCATCTTATACGCTTGAGCAATCATAGGTCGAGAATCGAACCGAGAACTTTCCGGAACAGTAGAAAATTACCAACGTTTATAGTAAGTACGTGGCATCTACGATGGCGCGCGCCGCCTTTCGTCATAATCGTTTATAGTAAATTTGTGCAGGATTTTGCCAATGTTTGATGAAATTATAATGAATAAGTATAACTGGTAAATATTTCATATTTTTATATATATATGCCACACAAACCTTAATTTAAGCTTTTCTTAATAAAAAATTAACTGCGCGTGCCTTCGTGAATAGTTAGTATGTCAGTTTATGTCATTGAACTACATATTATTAACATCCATGACTTAGGTAACAATGTTCGTGCTCATCACATAAACATTTGCCCCTTGCGGGATCGAACCCGCGGCCGCTGACATAGTCAAAAGTGCTAACCACTACACCAAACACGTCATCAAAAAATCTATGTGGTAAGTAGTTTATTTCTCCTGAAAGCTGAAGATATTTGTAACATCGATTTGTCACTTGATATTCACTGATAATTTTATATGAATCTATTTTCAACTGCATTGCACTGCCACCGGTCGCAGTGGAAAACCGTGGTCTTCCAGGCCTATGTTTAAAAGTGGACGTCCTTTGCCTGATAGATAATGAAGATTATTTCAGAAAATGGTAACAGTTTAAAGATAGTAACTAAACCAACCACTTGGTTTAGTTTTAGCATTGTTGCCAAATAAAAGTGCGCATTAACTACGCGATACGACGTTCGCGCGTTTTCGATAGGGTAAACAAACAATGCAGTGCTGTATTAGTATCTTTAGTCACATCTGTTAATTCAATGCGGCAGCTTTCGAATTCTCCATGATACCTACGTTACCTACCTCACTGCAGCCAGCCAGACTACTCGGTCGGTCCGATCGATGCGATGCCTTAATGCAAATGCAAACTTGCAAAGCGCCTGATGTTAAGATATAGCAATTCTGTAATCATAGGTCTTTAAAATAGTTACGTTTGGACAAAAGCCATTATTGGTACTTTAATATTTCTTTTAAAGTATGATTTATCTTCACTAATGAAATAAACTTAACTAACTTAATAATTAATAACTTAGGTTAACTATAAACACAACAAGACATAAATTTAAGAATATATAAGTAATATTTGTTAATTAATCGCCTACAAAATCAACGTAAGAAAGGAGTTTTAAACGATCCAGTTTTGTTGTTGTCATTACGACATTTACCATAATAATATTGATGCGAAGATTTTTTTCTTTCTATGGTATTGATCGATTCAAGTGTAT
This sequence comes from Pyrausta aurata, assembly GCA_963584085.1. Taxonomy (NCBI): domain Eukaryota; kingdom Metazoa; phylum Arthropoda; class Insecta; order Lepidoptera; family Crambidae; genus Pyrausta; species Pyrausta aurata. The sequence goes on along the minus strand of OY757278.1, from coordinate 8,095,988 downwards.
GAATGGAGCGTTTCTAATGACAAATCTTATCGTAGTATATCGGCATACCCAGAAACGCCTGTAAAAAGATTTTCTATGCCAAAAACTACATGCAAGCAATCATACTATTCTTGTCGTGCCTTTTATAACGTTTTTCATTGTCCGCCAGATACAGAAAGATCAAACATAGAAGTAAAAGGGTACCTACAGCTATGATATTAAGAAAAAAGATAAGATAGGTTGCTTGGGGACAAGACAGGTTCTTTTTTTTTACCGCCCTATATCTAGAGTAAGATCCCAGGGCCCCCAGACGTTCCTTATTTTTGAAGTAATGAATTTCACAGTATAGACACTCTTATATGTGTTGAAGAGTGTGTGCATGCTCGCTAGCTTGGCTAGGCGGCCCGTTCGCAGGTAGCAGGTAGGAAAGGTATACAAAAACATAACTAACTTTTGTTAAATTCGAAGCACTGATTTTTATATATGTCACACAGAATATTATTAAAAATAAATATTTCATATTGACAGACCGTTTCTGTGGGCCGTAATTCCTCCCAGACGCTTTAAATTTTATTTGAAAAAATAAAATGAACTTTTCTTACATTCGAAGTCTTCAATTTTAAATATGATCCTTGGGCCACTATTTTAATACCTTTTGTGGACAGCCAGACCAATCCAATGGGCCAAACTTTTTCCGCCACCCTTAACTGAATTCAGGGTCCACTTACTTTCACTTAACGAAAACATCGCAATATATTGCGACAGCAAAAATAACTTTGTTTTTCATAGTGTTTGTATGAAAGACAAAGTTATATTTGCGGTTGATAAAAATGTGCAATATCTCAAAAACTACTGGTTCGATCTCCTTCAAACTAATTTTCGTTGCAAGTTTTTGTTGAGATCTACATCATATATTTTTTTCAAAATTTTCACTTTCTTAGTTCAAAAGTTAGATGGGGGGGGACGCCCATTTTACCACTTTGGAAGCGTCTATTAATAAAACGCGGTTAAAAGGTTTACCACAGACTGAATATATTTTGCGTTTTGTTTCACTACCTAACGTTACATGTATAGGTGGCGCTAGTTGTCATATAAATTTTGTTACCATAATAACACCACCCCTTAACAAAATTAAGAAGATATAACATACATTGTGAACAATTCTTTACACAGAGCAAAATAACAACAAATTCTGTATAGATAGGTACATAACTTAGCCGTTCAACCAGACAAAAAATACTAAGATTTTCATATTATTAACAACTAGGTAGGTACATAACTATTCAACAGGAAAAATGCCAAGCTTTTTCATAAAATAATAATGTTTAACAGAACCTAAGCTTTTAGTAAGAATATCTGCTGGCATTTCAGCTGTTTCTAAATAAACTATATTAATAAAATTATTGGCTACAACCTCTCTTATAAAATGGTACCTAATATCTATGTGTTTGGACCTACGATGAAACACAGCATTTGAGACCAATTTTTGAGCACTTTGGCTATCATTAAACATAATAATTGGTTCTGATTCACCTACAATTTCTAAATACAAGTTTTTTAAATAAATTGCCTCTTTACTTGCTTCTGACATGGAGATGTACTCTGCCTCAGTTGAGGATAAAGCTACATTTCTTTGTTTTCTACATTCAAAAGAGATTAAACTGTTTGACAATTTAAAACAAAAACCAGAGAAAGATTTCCTGTCATTTACATCTCCACCCCAGTCTGCATCTACAAATGCTTCAATACATGAATCATCTTTGCGATATACCAGACCATAATGTTTTGTTTTCTTTAAATACCGTAGTATTCTCTTAGCATGTTTCCAGTGTGTTTGATCATTTGAGTTATTGAATTGGCTGAGATAATTTACACTATATGCAATATCTGGTCTTGTTAAAACTGCTAGATACATTAAGCTGCCTATCAGCTGTTGATATGGGTAAGTATCACAAGGGTTTTGAGACTTATACAATTTTAAATTATTCTCCATAGGAGTTTCAGCAGTCTTACAATTTGTCATATTAAATTTATTCAGCAAGCTTTCAACATACTGAGATTGATCAACACTAATTACATCTTTATCAATTGTCACTCTTAAGCCTAAACTCTGTTTCAACTGACCTAAGTTTTTAATTTTAAATTCATTACTCAAATTTGACACTAAATCATCTGTTGCCTCTGTGGAATTAGAGAACACAAAAAAATCATCAACAAACAGGGCTATTATCAATTTAACATTTCCTTCAAATTTTGTAAACAAACATGGTTCATACTTAGATTTTTTATAACCTAAGTTTAACAAGTAATCATTAACCCTTTCGTACCAAGCCCTTGAAGACTGTTTTAGCCCATAGATAGCACGTTTCAACTTTAATACTTTATTATCCTCATTTTTAGACTCAAACATAACAGGTTTTTTCATATAAACTGTTTCATGCAAGAAACCATTTAAAAAGGCTGTGGTCACATCTAAATGACTTATATCCAAGCTTAATTTAGCTGCCAGAGCAAATAACAGTCTCAATGTTGAATATCGAAGCACAGGGGAAAAAGTTTCATGAAAATCAATACCTTCTTTTTGGGTGAATCCCTTCGCCACTAATCTTGCCCGATAACGCACATTATTTGAACTGTCAAACTTTTTTTTAAACACCCACTTACATTGCACAACCGAACTACTTTCAGGAGGATTGACGAGTTCCCAGGCCTCATTTTCCTCAAAAGAAGCCAGCTCTTCTCTCATAGCTTCTCTCCAGTGTTCTGACTCCGGTCCATATAGGGCTTCTTTTAGTGTAATATCTCTATCACTTCTGCCTTCGGATTCTGCAATACATAATTGGTTATATCCATATCTATCGGGCTTTTTCCTTATTCTTTTTGGTGGGACATTTACTTCACTCATATTTGGCACGGATAGGTCTAATTCTGAAGTTGTTTCATAGTAACTATCATCTGTGGTACTCACCAGAGAAGCTTCTAAATCAATAGTGAATGTTTCATCATTGCTTTCTTTCTCGTCTGTAAATGTACTCTCAGTTACTGTCTCTTCAAGACTATCTTCTGTGGAAGACTCGCATCTGACTGGTATTTCTACACTTTCTGCAGGAGTTTCCATGACAATTATGTCTCTGCTGGTTGTAAGAGTGTTGTTTTCTGGGTCATAAACTCTGTACCCCTTTACATTATCAGCATAGCCAACTAATATCAGACTTTTGGCTTTCTTATCCCATTTTAGGCGTTTTTCATGTGGTACATGCACCATAACCTTACTGCCAAAAACACGCAAGTGGCTTAAATTTGGTTTCTGCCCTGACCACATCTCAAATGGTGTTTTAGTATCCAGTCCAGTAACAACACTTCTGTTTCTCAGATAGACACTGGTATTTACTGCCTCTGCCCAGAATTTTTTATCCAATTCTGCATCAAACAGTAGACAACGAGCCTTCTCAACCACAGATCTGTTCATTCGCTCACATAATCCGTTTTGCTGCGGAGTATAAGGGTTGGTTTTTTGGTGAACTATTCCATGCTTTTTCAAGAAGGTCTCAAATTCCTGGCTGCAGAATTCGCCCCCATTGTCTGTTCTAAGACTCTTGATTTTTCTGTCTTTCTGATTCTCAACCATCGACTTAAATTCTTGAAAGTATTTGAACACTTCATTTTTGTTCTTCATGAAATAAACAAATGCCATTTTGCTGAAATCATCCACAAACAAAACATAATATCTGGAACCTCCGATAGACATGTTCTCCATAGGACCACAGACGTCTGAGTGAATAACCTCCAGCACATTGTGTGTGTGTGATGTGCTCTGCTGGAAGGGTAATCTGGCCTGTTTGCCTTCACAACATACTGTGCATGAAGATTGACTTATGTTTGCTTCTTCTGGGTATGATATTCCTTCAACGGCTCCATTTTTCATTTTGTTTAAACTTGTGCTATTTATATGCCCTAAGCGTCTATGCCAAGTTACACTTGGTACCATAGCAGATGCTGCAATCTGTTCTTCTTTGGATGTGTATAATCTGTAAACCCCATCAGTTAATTCTGCTTGACCAACAAGTTCTTTCTTTTTGTTGTAAATAAAGCAAGCATTCTCTTTAAATATCACACTGTTGCCGTTTTCAATTAATTGGCTGACGGACAACAAATTTGTGGTCAAACTTGGGATACACAATACATTCGAAACAGTGACATCATATTCTTCACCATTTACAACTGTCACTAGATTCACATTTCCTGAACACAGCACAGAGACGCTTGTCTGGTTTGCAACAATAACTTCTGTGATATCTGGTTTATCCGAAGGGTTCACTATTAACTCTTGCCGTGCCGTCATATGTCTACTAGCCCCACTGTCAATATACCAGTTAGTGCTATTGAAGTTGCCACTCAGAAAAATAGCACTGAATGCATTAGTTTGCTTTTTCTTGGCCATGTCTGTGTTAGGACATTGGTTTTTATAATGCCCTTGCTGTTTGCACTTATAGCACTTTATTATTTTGACATTTGACTTTGACGATTCTTCGGCTCGGTTAAGATGGCCGCCTTTGTAGTTAGCGTTACTGCCATTTTTAGGATTCTGAACTTTCTTCGCGTAGAATGCATTCTGGGAACCGGAGCTGCTGCCGGCTTCCGCGCATGAGTCTATCAACTTTGTCTTTATGACATCTGAACTAATTTGAATTCCCGAGTGTTCTATAGCCATTAACATCGGTGCATACCTTTCTGGTAGCCCTGCCAACATCAATGCACCAACCCATTCGTCTGTAATCTCAAATCCTGTACCTCGTAAGCGTTGACTGGTTTCGATAATTTGAGTTACGTACTGGGTCATCGAGTCGCATCCTTCAAGGCGAATGTTGATGAGATTCCGAAGCAGGCTTATTTTTCGTGTATAACCTGAATCATCAAACATGTTTTTCAATTTAGTCCACAAATCGTACGTAGTTGTAGCGTGTCGTATGTGGGCGTAAAGAGAAGGATCAATTGTTAATATAAGTTTGGCTTTTGCTTTGTTGTCGTTGGATTTTTGTTCCGCAGTTGAAGCCTCCGCCGGTAGCTGTTTTTCAATGGCGGACTCCATGCCTTCCAACACCAACACATTTTGCGCCGCAAAACACCAATCATCATAGTTCTCGCGACCTTTCAGTTTTGGAACACTCGCGATATAGTTCGTTGACATTTTTAATTAAACCGCACAGTACTTTTTTATTATTTATACACATAATTATGGGTCTGGGCCCATAACCTAATAAAACGCGGTTAAAAGGTTTACCACAGACTGAATATATTTTGCGTTTTGTTTCACTACCTAACGTTACATGTATAGGTGGCGCTAGTTGTCATATATATTTTGTTACCATAATAACATCTATATCTCAAACCTTACACTTTTAGAAAAAATGGTTTTAGAAACCTCAACATCATTTTAAAAGACCTATCCATAGACATCCCACACGCATAGGTTTGAGTAAAAAAAAATTTTTAGGTTTTAGTTTCATGTATGGGAGCCCCCCCTTAAATATTATTTTTTCTAACTTTTTGTATCTGAATCGGAAAGCGGTGAACAAAATACACCTACCTACCAAGTTTCAGCTATGTGATGCTTATAGTTTCAGAATAAAGTGGCTGTGACATACGGACGGACAGACAGACAGACAGACAGACAGACAGACAGACAGACTTGACGAAACTATAAGGGTTCCGTTTTTTGCCATTCGGCTACGGAACCCTAAAACGGTGTGCGTAAAAAGTACGAGCCAAATACAAGGGGATGGTTGTCAATCCAGAATAGAATACAGGAAAAATATAAAAAATAATTCAAGATATTTAATTTTTAATTTTTCCAGTTTTCTAGACGCGACTCTTTTAATCACCCCCTTGAATTTGGCTCGTACTTTTTTAGACCCTGTATAGAATTATAGGGATCCTTGGACATTTTATATATTATACTCTTATTCTTTCTTATACAGGGTAGAAAAAAGGAGGAGCCAAATTCAAGGGGGTGGTTAAGTAAGAGTCAAGTCAAGTTTTTTTTTATAATTATCTTAAAAATATATATTTTTATATTTTTCCTGTACTCCAAACTCGATTTACAACCACCCCCTTGATTTTGGCTAATAAATGGCGTATTTTTTTTCACCTGTATAACTTTTATTTCATACAAACACTATGAAAAACAAAGTTATATTTGCTGTCAATGTTGTGATATTTTCGCTAGGTGGAAGTAAGCGTAAGTATCCTGTGAATCCAGTAAAGGGTGGCACGGTACCCGCAATGCGCGGGTCCGACTCGCACTTGGCCGGTTTTTTTATGAGGTACAAAAATGATTTTGAATGTAAGTTGCAGGTATAAAGTGCTCTTCCTCTGACTTGTTCATGTCGTATTTAGTATTTACTAGCTTTTGCCCGCGACTTCGTTCGCGTGGACTTCAGGTTCGTCCCGTCTAGTAGCGCAAAAAATGTGTTTTTTTACGACCTCACATTAGAAACCTCAAAAATTGTAGCCTATATGTTATTCTGATGTATAAGCTATATTGTGGTAAAGTTTCATTCAAATCCATTCAGAAGTTTTTACGTGAAAGAGTAACAAACATCCATACATCCATACATCCATACATCCATACTTACAAACTTTCGCCTTTATAATAGTAGTAGGATTAAACTTTATGAAGGTTATACGTAGGTAAGTAATAAAGATGACGGGACCATCTTATACGCTTGAGCAATCATAGGTCGAGAATCGAACCGAGAACTTTCCGGAACAGTAGAAAATTACCAACGTTTATAGTAAGTACGTGGCATCTACGATGGCGCGCGCCGCCTTTCGTCCTAATCGTTTATAGTAAATTTGTGCAGGATTTTGCCAATGTTTGATGAAATTATAATGAATAAGTATAACTGGTAAATATTTCATATTTTTATATATATATGCCACACAAACCTTAATTTAAGCTTTTCTTAATAAAAAATTAACTGCGCGTGCCTTCGTGAATAGTTAGTATGTCAGTTTATGTCATTGAACTACATTTATTAACATCCATGACTTAGGTAACAATGTTCGTGCTCATCACATAAACATTTGCCCCTTGCGGGATCGAACCCGCGGCCGCTGACATAGTCAAAAGTGCTAACCACTACACCAAACACGTCATCAAAAAATCTATGTGGTAAGTAGTTTATTTCTCCTGAAAGCTGAAGATATTTGTAACATCGATTTGTCACTTGATATTCACTGATAATTTTATATGAATCTATTTTCAACTGCATTGCACTGCCACCGGTCGCAGTGGAAAACCGTGGTCTTCCAGGCCTATGTTTAAAAGTGGACGTCCTTTGCCTGATAGATAATGAAGATTATTTCAGAAAATGGTAACAGTTTAAAGATAGTAACTAAACCAACCACTTGGTTTAGTTTTAGCATTGTTGCCAAATAAAAGTGCGCATTAACTACGCGATACGACGTTCGCGCGTTTTCGATAGGGTAAACAAACAATGCAGTGCTGTATTAGTATCTTTAGTCACATCTGTTAATTCAATGCGGCAGCTTTCGAATTCTCCATGATACCTACGTTACCTACCTCACTGCAGCCAGCCAGACTACTCGGTCGGTCCGATCGATGCGATGCCATATTGCAAATGCAAACTTGCAAAGCGCCTGATGTTAAGATATAGCAATTCTGTAATCATAGGTCTTTAAAATAGTTACGTTTGGACAAAAGCCATTATTGGTACTTTAATATTTCTTTTAAAGTATGATTTATCTTCACTAATGAAATAAACTTAACTAACTTAATAATTAATAACTTAGGTTAACTATAAACACAACAAGACATAAATTTAAGAATATATAAGTAATATTTGTTAATTAATCGCCTACAAAATCAACGTAAGAAAGGAGTTTTAAACGATCCAGTTTTGTTGTTGTCATTACGACATTTACCATAATAATATTGATGCGAAGATTTTTTTCTTTCTATGGTATTGATCGATTCAAGTGTATGAATGGAGCGTTTCTAATGACAAATCTTATCGTAGTATATCGGCATACCCAGAAACGCCTGTTGCGTACATCATTAATTCTACGCGCGCGGGCGCAAGAGGGTAGCGCCGGCGGAAAGCCCCGAGCACCGACGACATCGCACGACCCCGCACGAGCACGAGCACGAGCGCGCGCAGCGAATGCTCTGGACTCGACTTTAGGAACCCACCGTCGCCGGTCATATTCACTGTCGCGTATTTTTAATTTTTGTAATAAGGAAGGCGAAATTACAGCAACCTTATATATACAGTCCGCTTTTTATTTAAATATCGAAAGGACCCAAACAATGGTCCTTCAGGATTCGCCGTCTTATTTCGGATTTTTTTAATACGCAAATTCTTTTAAATCGACTTCATCATTCGGAGCTCTTCAAATTGTGGACTTCAGCACCGCTAGACACCTGCCGGAGACTTCATATTCATCGGTCAAGGATACTACGCACGCATCTACGATCGCCCGACTAAGTCATTTGAAGGACAGCGCGCGACGGACTTTGGACCCCGCCATACTTTGCGAGTCATCGTGGCATCGTGGCATCAAAATCGCATGGTCATCGTCATTGGTGATTTGAGCCAAAGATTCAGTTGAAGCCTTAAGATACGTGAGTTCGTTCCAATTTTCCTTTCTTCATCTTCTTCTTTCCACTGTTTAAGAAGCCTTATTTTGAGTGATATTCTTTTTTTCAAAATTTAACCTCAACCCTTCTTCATAGCCACACTTCATATAATTCTTATTGCGCTTCATTTATTTCACTAGCTAAATATTAAATCATCTTGCTGCCGCTTCATTGTTACATAATAATCAAAACAACATTTTATTGCATTCATTAAGTTCCCACGATCACCTGTTTTACGCATTCATTTATTGCACCCGCTTCTTATCAGCAAAGCTAACGGTGTCCGTTCAACCGGCCCGTCCTTGCAATCAGCTGTTCTTTTGTTGTCACTGCTAGCCCATTAAATCATCGCATAATACGATACATATCTTTCTGCACTTTATTCATTCAAACATTTTATTTGGCTTATTTAAATCGTAATTTCAATCATGGCTGATCAAAAACTTATTAAAAAACGTAGTTGTATGAAAGGCAAGCTTACTATCTTTTCCAATTATTTAAAAGTGCTTAAAAGTAATGACGAACCAGGAAGCTTGCAGTTAATAGACTTGGAAAGCCGTCTTAGTAAATTCGAAAGCTTATATGCCAAATTTGACGCATTACAGTGCAGCATCGAGGAGTTGGCAGAGGATACTGACGACGAGTGCACGGAACGCGAGCAGTTTGAAGACACCTACCACACTCTGGTGGCAGAAGCGCGTGTCCTGCTCGGCGCCCGGCCTCGCCAGCTTCGCGAACTTCGAGGAGGAGCAGTGACGGGTCTCAATGATGAACAGGCGGGTGGTTTTAAATCTAACTGTGTAAGATTGCCTAAAATTGAATTGCCCGTTTTTCACGGCAACTATCAGCACTGGTTAGAATTTAGGGATACTTTCATTTCACTTATTCATTCTCGAACTGACATAGACAACATAAACAAGTTGCATTATCTTCGCGCGTCTTTAAAAGGTTGCGCTTCTCTTGTCCTTGACAACCTAGATGTACGCGCAGATAATTATGAGTCAGCTTGGAAGTTAGTTTGCGAGCGATATGATAACAAAAGGCTGCTCGTAAACAACCATATTAACGCATTATTTAAAGTTGAACGCATTCAGAATGAATCATGTTCGGCACTTCGTCATTTAATTGATTTAACTAACAAGAATCTTAGAGCTTTGTCCACTTTAGGTCAACCTACTCAACATTGGGACACGCTCATTATTTATATGATGGCAGAAAAACTTGATCCTATTACTCATAGGCAATGGGAAGAGCACAGAAACACATTAAGTGAATTTCCTTCTTTAAATGTTTTCATTCAATTTTTAAATAACAGAGCTGATTTACTAGAAACTTTACAAGAAAACAAAAATAACAACAACTATACTAGCAAATCAGACTCAAATACACAAAATACTTACTTACAAACAACGAAAATCAATCAAGGTAATTCCAAAAATAATAATGACAAAAAAAACTTAAAAACTAACAATAATAATTATAAAAAAACGATACAATGTCCCTTATGTAAACAAAATCATTATTTATTCAATTGTGAATCATTTAAATCTCTTCCTATTGAAACTCGTATTCAGAAAGCCTCAAATGCTAAAGTATGTTTAAATTGCCTTAGACCAGGACATGTAGAAAATAAATGCAGCCTTGTGCCTTGTAAATATTGTAAGAAATTGCATAACACACTTTTGCATTTACATGAATCATCTCCTACCCCTGGACCTTCTGTCCCCATACAAAATTTTGCAAACTCCACTGATGGTAAAAAGCAGATTACTACTTCTCCACATGTTTTGCTTTCCACAGCAATGGTGAAGGTGGTGGACAGCAAGGGCGACGTGCACCAGGCTCGAGTACTGCTCGATAACGGTAGCACGGCGAACTTCGTCACGAAATCGTTATGTGGTAAGCTGGGTTTGTCTACATGGAGTGCTAGCGTCCCGGTAACAGGTATTAATAATAATACTTCTTATTCTACACAATCTTGCAGCCTTACTATTATGTCACTTCACGATGATAGTTTCAAACTCACTCTTAACTGTCATATCTTACCGGCACTTACAAATTCATTGCCGACTTCATTCATAAACATTGATAATATTCCTCTTCCATTAGGAATTCATCTTGCTGATCCGTCTTTTAATATACCGTCAGCGATCGACATCTTGGTCGGCGCCGATATATTCTGGTCAGTCTTATGTAATAATTCCATTGACTTAGGAAAAAATCAACCTAAATTATATGAGACCAAACTGGGTTGGCTCGTTTCAGGTTATGTTGCGCGGCCTAAAGCACAACCATCTGCTCCTGCTTGTCATTTCGTATGTCAACAATCTGACCCAGACCTAACTCGTTTCTGGGAGCTTGACAGTGTTTCTGGCAAGCATACCCTGTCTTTAGAGGAGCGTAATTGTGAGCAAAATTTTTTAGAAAACACCTTTCGTAAGGACGACGGCCGCTTTGTTGTCAAAATGCCGCTGAAGCAAGATCCTTCAGTCTTAGGCGACTCTTATCAAAAGGCCAAATGCCGTTTCTTATCATTAGAAAGAAAATTTATTCGTGAGCCTGAGTTTAAGAACAGTTACGTAGCCTTCATGAACGAATATGAACGTTTGGGTCATATGACTTTAAACAAGGAACTTTTACCCAACCCTCTTCAAAACCTTAACTATTTTCTCCCTCATCACGGCGTAATTCGTGAGGAGAGCCTTACGACAAAGCTTCGTACTGTCTTTGACGCTTCGGCCACTTCTAGTTCAGGAGTTTCCTTAAATGATCTTCAGTTGATAGGCCCCACAGTACAAGAAGATTTGACTTCGATATTGCTTCGCTTTCGTCAGCATAAATATGTAGTAACTGGCGATATTAAAAAAATGTATAGAGCGATTGAACTTCATTCCTCGCAACGCTCTCTTCAACAGATTTTGTTTCGCTCAGACCCATCTCAACCCATTCAAACATACACACTCAATACATTAACCTACGGGACGTCATCCGCACCGTACTTAGCAACAAAGTGCTTAGTCAGTTTGGCACCCACTGCTCAAAACGCCGATGTGCAACAAGCAATCGAGCGAGATTTTTATGTCGATGACTACCTAGGAGGATCGTCTACCAAAGAAAAAACAATAGATATTTGTAAAGGAGTAATTGCAACTTTAAAGTCAGCACAATTTAATCTTAGAAAATTTAAATCGAATGATCAAAGTATTTTACAAGAAATTTCGGACACAACACAAAATCAAAAGGATAAATTATTACAATTTTCAGACGTTAATAAAAACATTTCTTCTAAAACTCTTGGTTTACATTGGGATTGCAATAAAGATACTCTATCTTATTCAATCAACATAGAGACACATAAAAAACTTACAAAAAGACACATATTATCTGTAATAAGTCAGATCTTCGACCCACTAGGTCTTGTTAGCCCATGCATTGTTGAAGCCAAGCTCATCATGCAGAGGCTGTGGGTGGATAAATATGAGTGGGATGATGACGTCTCGTCGGAAATTAAAGAGTTGTGGGATTCATTTTCTAATACTTTACCTCTCTTAAATAACTTACAAATACCCCGTTGGGTTCTTAATAATCATTCGGATCATTATGAGATCCATGTCTTTTCAGACGCGTCAGAGCGAGCATATGGCGTCAGTTTGTATGTTCGTTCGGTAAGTCCGTCAGGTCTCGTAACAGCTCATCTTTTGACATCCAAGAGTAAGGTGGCGCCGATAAAGCCAACAACAATACCGCGTCTTGAGCTTTGTGGAGCTTTGCTGGCTTCAAGATTGTGTAGCAAAGTATTGTCTTCGTTGAGTATACCAATTTCCAGTTGCACGTTTTGGTGCGACTCTACCATCGTGTTAGGGTGGCTAAACACTCCACCTCTTCAACTTAAAAGTTTCGTTCGCAATCGTGTTAACGAAATTCAGGAAAGTACTACTGGTTACTCGTGGCGCTACGTACCTTCCAGAGACAATCCGGCGGATCATGTTTCTCGGGGGCTGAAGGCCGATTCCATCTGCTTTTCATCGTTGTGGTGGTCCGGCCCTGGTTTTTTGCTTAAAGACGAGTCAGAATGGCCGAAACATCCTAATAATAAAAATGAGAAACATGATCTACCTGAATTAGTCGTGTGTTCTACTGTAATTGATGATTCTTATGCTGATCCAATCAATGAATTAATTAAAAACAAATCAAATTTTACATATTTACAAAGATCAATGGCATATTTACAAAGATTTATTCATAATTGCAAAAATAAAAATAATAAAATAACTGGTCACTTATCTGTACAAGAACTTAAAAACTCATTAAATTTAATTATTCACAAGGCGCAGTTGGAAATGTTTCCTTCTGAATATGCCATTCTGAAATCAGGAACAGCACTTCCAAAAAAGAATCGTCTCTTGTCTTTGTCTCCCTTTCTTGACGACAACAATATTATGAGAGTTGGTGGGAGAATTGAAAATTCCCCATATAGCTATGATGTTAAACACCCTATTTTGCTATGTTCAAAACATCACTTAACTCAAATCATCTTCAATGATTATCATTTAAAATTCATACATGCTGGTCCTCAGCTTCTTTTAGCCAACATTAGGCAAACTTATTGGCCACTAGGTGGCAGAAATCTAGCCAAGGCCACAGTTCATAAATGTGTTCGGTGTTGCAGATTCAAGGCAGATATTATTCAACCCATCATGGGTCAGTTGTCAACATCACGAACAGAGCTAGAGTTCCCTTTTCTACATTGCTGCGTTGACTACGCAGGCCCAGTGCTGATAGCAGACCGTAAAGGACGTGGTTGCCGACTCATCAAGTCATTTTTGGCAATCTTCATTTGCACTTCAGTTAAAGCCTGTCACATTGAGCTCGTTACGGCTCTATCCACCGAAGCGTACATAGCCGCTTTAAATAGGTTTATTTCGCGTAGGGGAAAACCCGTTAGCATAACTTCCGACAACGGAACCAATTTCGTTGGCACTTATAATGAACTTGCTAGATTCCTGGTTCAGTCAGACCTTGAAGGCCATGTCGCTCAAGAAGGCATTGAATTTAAGTTCATACCCGCTTACAGCCCTCATTTTAATGGGTTAGCAGAAGCAGCTGTTAAATCCACTAAACACCACCTTAGACGCTTGCTTACAACTACTTACTTTACCTTCGAAGAGATGGCTACCTGTCTCACTCAAATTGAGGCTATCTTGAACTCACGTCCTCTTACACCTTTGTCTTCCGACCCAAATGACCTTACAGCCCTTACTCCTGCCCATTTTCTCATTGGACGACCGCTGTCTTTTGTGCCTCATCCACAGATTCCGGAAGAGACCGACATCAGCAGGCTTCAACGGTTCAAGAGAATAGAGCTGATTAAGCAACATTTTTGGAGACGCTTTTCTCTTGAATATGTCTCCCTTTTGCAACAGAAGGTGAAATGGCGATCATCAACGAAAGACCTAAAGATTGGTTCTCTTGTGCTCATCAAGGATAGAGCTCTTCCTCCTTTGCTTTGGTCTATGGGCCGTGTCACCAATCTCTATCCTGGCATCGACAGTGTCTCTCGAGTCGCTGAACTCAGGACAAAGAGCGGCACCATCCGAAGGTCTTTTATTAACCTTTGCTCTCTTCCAGATCATTGAAGTCCTCTTCTGATCATCAGACTTCAAGCCGGGGAGCATGTTGCGTACATCATTAATTCTACGCGCGCGGGCGCAAGAGGGTAGCGCCGGCGGAAAGCCCCGAGCACCGACGACATCGCACGAGCACGAGCACGAGCGCGCGCAGCGAATGCTCTGGACTCGACTTTAGGAACCCACCGTCGCCGGTCATATTCACTGTCGCGTATTTTTAATTTTTGTAATAAGGAAGGCGAAATTACAGCAACCTTATATATACAGTCCGCTTTTTATTTAAATATCGAAAGGACCCAAACAACGCCTGTAAAAAGATTTTCTATGCCAAAAACTACATGCAAGCAATCATACTATTCTTGTCGTGCCTTTTATAACGTTTTTCATTGTCCGCCAGATACAGAAAGATCAAACATAGAAGTAAAAGGGTACCTACAGCTATGATATTAAGAAAAAAGATAAGATAGGTTGCTTGGGGACAAGACAGGTTCTTTTTTTTTACCGCCCTATATCTAGAGTAAGATCCCAGGGCCCCCAGACGTTCCTTATTTTTGAAGTAATGAATTTCACAGTATAGACACTCTTATATGTGTTGAAGAGTGTGTGCATGCTCGCTAGCTTGGCTAGGCGGCCCGTTCGCAGGTAGCAGGTAGGAAAGGTATACAAAAACATAACTAACTTTTGTTAAATTCGAAGCACTGATTTTTATATATGTCACACAGAATATTATTAAAAATAAATATTTCATATTGACAGACCGTTTCTGTGGGCCGTAATTCCTCCCAGACGCTTTAAATTTTATTTGAAAAAATAAAATGAACTTTTCTTACATTCGAAGTCTTCAATTTTAAATATGATCCTTGGGCCACTATTTTAATACCTTTTGTGGACAGCCAGACCAATCCAATGGGCCAAACTTTTTCCGAGACACACTGAAAATTTCATATGTTCAATAATTTTATTGTATTTTCATAAGATTCAAATAACGATAATAACGATGATGACGACTTGAATATTGAAATCCAGGATTGCTCAGAGAATGAAAGTCGAAACTCATATGAAGCTGACAATGAAGATTAAGACTTAATTAAATACTCATGGATAAGATAATATATTTACAAATTTTCTGTATTTTTTATTACTATAATAATAATTAATTGACATTTATTCTCAATAATTGTTGTTGAAAACGTACACTTTGTAGGCAAAAAACTTTTTTTCTGGGGATTTAATTACAATTTTAATTGTGTCTCGGAAAAAGTTTGGCCCATTGGATTGGTCTGGCTGTCCACAAAAGGTATTAAAATAGTGCCCCAAGGATCATATTTAAAATTGAAGACTTCGAATGTAAGAAAAGTTCATTTTATTTTTTCAAATAAAATAAAGCGTCTGGGAGGAATTACGGCCCACAGAAACGGTCTGTCAATATGAAATATTTATTTTTAATAATATTCTGTGTGACATATATAAAAATCAGTGCTTCGAATTTAACAAAAGTTAGTTATGGTTTTGTATACCTTTCCTACCTGCTACCTGCGAACGGGCCGCCTAGTCAAGCTAGCGAGCATGCAAACACTCTTCAACACATATAAGAGTATCTATACTGCGAAAATTCATTACTTCAAAAACCGGTTAAGTGCGTGTCGGACCCGCGCACTGAGGGTTCCGTGCCACCCTTAACTGAATTCAGGGTCCACTTACTTTCACTTAACGAAAACATCACAATATATTGCGACAGCAAAAATAACTTTGTTTTTCATAGTGTTTGTATGAAAGACAAAGTTATATTTGCGGTTAATAAAAATGTGCAATATCTCAAAAACTACTGGTTCGATCTCCTTCAAACCAATTTTCGTTGCAAGTTTTTGTTGAGATCTACATCATATATTTTTTTCAAAATTTTCACTTTCTTAGTTCAAAAGTTAGAGGGGGGGGGACGCCCATTTTACCACTTTGGAAGCGTCTATATCTCAAACCTTACACTTTTAGAAAAAATGGTTTTAGAAACCTCAACATCATTTTCAAAGACCTATCCATAGACACCCCACACGCATAGGTTTGAGTAAAAAAAAATTTTTAGGTTTTAGTTTCATGTATGGGAGCCCCCCCCTTAAATATTATTTTTCTTACTTTTTGTATCTGAATCGGAAAGCGGTGAACAAAATACACCTACCTACCAAGTTTCAGCTATGTGATGCTTATAGTTTCAGAATAAAGTGGCTGTGACATACGGACGGACAGACAGACAGACAGACAGACAGACAGACAGACAGACAGACAGACAGACAGACAGACAGACAGACAGACAGACAGACTTGACGAAACTATAAGGGTTCCGTTTTTTGCCATTCGGCTACGGAACCCTAAAAATAAGGAACGTCTGGGGGCCCTGGGATCTTATACTAATCAACTATATGGCCATTAGGCTTTTTGAAAATTGAGCTTTCCGGTACCTACCAACCTATCACTATACACCAATTATATTACATATACTAGCTTTTGCCCGCGACTTCGTTCGCGCGGACTTCAGGTTCGTCCCGTCTAGTAGCGCAAAAAATGTGTTTTTTTACGACCTCACATTAGAAACCTCGAAAATTGTAGCCTATATGTTATTCTGATGTATAAGCTATATTGTGGTAAAGTTTCATTCAAATCCATTCAGTAGTTTTTACGTGAAAGAGTAACAAACATCCATACATCCATACAAACTTTCGCCTTTATAATAGTAGTAGGATCTCTTTTGGAATATATTGAACACCTTGGGGAGTACTATTATAATATTCTGTGCTTGGGATTATCTGAATGAAAACAGACTTGCTATTTGTTAGCTAGAGGTGAGGTGAGGGCTATGACTGAGATAGAAAGGGATAAGTCCTTAATATTATTTGTCAGTCAGTTTTATTAGTCAGTTGATACCATAAAATTTAATATTCCTATGGTTGATACATAATATTTATTTTATCTGCTTTTACCTAGACTTGGCTACAGTGTATGTATGTATGGTGTACCTACCTAACCCTGCTCAATCTAAATAAAGGGAAAACACACAAATATAAATAACAGAATAATTTGTTAATGTTACCATTTATTTATTAAATAATGGAATTTTTGAACTAAATCAGTCTTTGGCTGTACACCAGTGCACAAAACATTTTCTGCGACACAATCACCATTACAACATGGGTCTATAGGCGGATTGAGATTTAATCGACTTCCTCCATGCGGGACGCATCGTCAGCATCACCCTCTAGTGGGGGGACATCTCCAGCGTTGGACTCCTCGACGTGGATGGGCTCGTCCTCATCGATGCCAAGACCAAGCTTGATCATCCTGTAGATGCGCGACGCGTGCACCTGGGGCTCATCAAGGGTGAAGCCAGATGACAACAAAGCAGTCTCGTACAACAGGATAACCAGATCCTTTACAGCCTTGTCGTTCTTGTCAGCCTCCGCCTTCTGTCTGAGTGTCTCAACAATGGAGTGGTCAGGGTTGATCTCCAAGTGCTTCTTTGCTGCCATGTAGCCCATTGTGGAGGTGTCACGCAGAGCCTGAGCCTTCATGATACGCTCCATGTTGGCTGACCAACCATACTGTGCGGTGACGATGCAGCAAGGAGATTCGACTAGACGGTTTGAGACAACAACCTTCTCTACTTTGTTGTCTAGAATGTTCTTCATGACCTTGCAAAGGTTTTCGAACTTGACTTTGTCCTCCTCCCGCTTCTTCTTCTCCTCCTCATCTTCAGGCAGCTCCAAGCCCTCCTTTGTGACTGAAACTAAGGTCTTGCCATCATATTCCCTCATTTGCTGTACTACATACTCATCGATGGGCTCAGTCATGTAGACTACTTCATAGCCACGCTTCTTGACTCGCTCCACGAACGAAGAATTGGCAACCTGGTCACGGTTTTCACCAGTGATGTAGTAGATGTGTTTCTGGTTCTCCTTCATGCGAGACACATACTCCTTGAAAGAGCACGACTCGTCACCAGACGCAGATGTGTGGTAGCGGAGCAAGTCTGCCAATTTTGACCTGTTCTGCGTGTCCTCGTGGATGCCCAACTTCAAGTTCTTGCTGAACTGTTCGTAGAACTTCTTGTAGTTTTCTTTGTCTTCGGCCAACTCTTCAAATAATTCTAGGCATTTCTTAACTAAGTTCTTCCTAATGACTTTGAGGATTTTGTTCTGTTGGAGCATCTCACGGGAGATGTTAAGGGGTAAGTCCTCGCTGTCGACCACACCCTTGATAAAGTTGAGGTACTCTGGGATGAGGTCTTCGCAGTTGTCCATAATGAACACCCTGCGGACGTACAGCTTGATGTTGTTCTTGCGCTTCTTGTTCTCGAAGAGGTCGAAGGGCGCGCGGCGAGGCACGAATAAAAGAGCGCGGAACTCCAGCTGACCCTCAACAGAGAAGTGCTTCACCGCTAGATGGTCCTCCCAGTCGTTTGTGAGTGATTTGTAGAAGTCACCATACTCCTCCTGTGTGATATCGTCGGCATTCCTCGTCCAGATGGGCTTGGTCTTGTTCAGTTCCTCATCTTCGGTGTACTTCTCTTTGATGGTCTTCTTCTTCTTCTTGTCCTTCTTGTCTTCCTCGTCGTCCTCGCCTACGTCCTCGATTTTGGGCTTGTCGTCCTCCTTCTCGTCCTCTTTCTTCTCCTCTTCCGCCTCGTCGTCAGACAGTTCCTTCTCACGCTCCTTCTCGACGACGAGCTTGATGGGATAGCCGATGAACTGGGAGTGCTTCTTCACGATCTCCTTGATCTTGTGCTCCTCCAAGTACTCAGAGAGGTCCTCCTTGATGTGCAGGACGATCTTGGTACCGCGGCCAAGGGGCTCGCCTGGGTCGGGGCGGATCGTGAACGAACCTCCGGCGGCAGACTCCCACATGTACTGCTCGTCATCGTTGTGTTTCGAGTGGACGGTCACGCGGTCGGCGACCAGGTAGCACGAGTAGAAACCTACACCGAACTGACCGATCATGCTGATGTCCGCTCCAGCCTGCAGCGCCTCCATGAACGCCTTTGTTCCAGATTTCGCGATCGTACCCAGGTTGTTCACGAGATCAGCCTTTGTCATACCAATACCGGTATCGATGATCGTCAGCGTACCTTCGCTCTTGTTGGGGACGATCTTGATGTACAATTCTTTGCCGCTGTCCAACTTCGACGGGTCTGTGAGTGACTCATACCGGATCTTGTCCAAGGCGTCTGAAGAGTTGGAAATCACCTCTCGGAGGAAGATCTCTTTGTTGGAGTAGAATGTGTTGATGATCAATGACATGAGCTGGGCGATTTCCGCCTGGAAGGCGAAGGTTTCCACCTCGCCCGACTGTGTCTGCATCTCTTCCGGCATCTTGATAATTTACTTTTCACTCAAATACAGCAACTTCACTTATAATAGCGTGGTTTGGTAAGAACACGTGTGAATATCTCGCAGCGAATCGCGTTTGACTTGTCTCTTGATAATTTTCAAATAACGCCGTCGCTAGCTGTCAAGTTGCTTTTATAGGGTCGACTGAGAGCGACATCTGTGGGCGAATGGAAATTTCTGGATTTGGCGCGCTACAAGTCAGGGGTTCATACGCCTTGGAGATAATGATAAGAATTAATATTAAAATGTAACGGTCGGGTTAAATGCTTGGTTAGATAGACGGAGCAACTGCATAATAAATATATAATCCGATTTAAATAAGACAAAATGAAAACCATAATTCAGATTAAATATTTATGTAAGTATTGGTTTTATAAATATTATATAAAAACATTATTATTTGGACATAAAAAATATAAATCATAAAACATAAATAATTCGCCAGACAACACACCAAATTAACTTTCCACGAATACCAGACAATGATAATAACGGTGACGTCTCCCATAAATGCCGTACATTACAAATGACGACCGCGGCATAGAAGTCAGGAGCGTTTACCACTTCGCCAAACAAGAATAATTTGATTTACTGCAAAAAAAAACACATAAAGTCCACCAGTCATATAAAATGCATGAAATGGATTCAAATATAAGGAGAATTTTAATTTTTTTACACTATAAGAAAGACTGGTAGCGTAGACTATTAAAAATCGAGTAATAATAAAAAAAAAACTTGTTCATTGATATTTTTGCGTATTGACAACTAACTAGATTATTACAATCACTACAATCTTCATCATCATTCATCATCAAATTTAAGAGCCAGGCTCTTGTCGGTATCATATCTTATACCTACTAATTTATTTCAAAATCTGCAAGCGCAATGAGCAGTTTTCTCCCATCGTTTTACAGCTCTCACTAGATGGCGTAAGGGTCACTTAAGAAACAGTTTTTTTTCACGTTGGAGGAAAACCATAGACAAAGACAAAAAAAGTGCATAAGTAAATATGTATTGTAAAAAACGTTAATGACACATGGATTAATTTGGATACTTATTTTTTGGCATATTATCTTCTTAGTGTAATAAAGGTTCACATAAATATTGTTTTACTGTTTATTATTTACGTTGACGAAAAGCAATTACCCTCTGCTATAATTCTTAAATGAAGTTTAAAAAGTTAGTTCCTAAAGTGACGCTAGCGCCATCTCTCGATGATAGAAACATCTCATGACAAGAAAACTGCTCATTATTCGAATACATAATTGGTATTTATAAATTTTAATTTACTATAGATAATACAATAACAAATTCTATTAATGATCATCACTAAAATAAACTAATAATATTAATACAATAGTGACTAAGAACAAAATTAATTCATAGAGGCATATAAATCGTAATGAAAACAAATAAAATGATGATCTCTTAAAACAAAACTACCTGCATAGTTATTATTTAATCAGTCAGGTATCAAACGACTGCCGGGAGTCGCATAATAATGGAATTTCTATTGTGTCTCGTTCACACATACTTGACGAGTTAATACCTACATAAAACGTATTATAAAATTTCTCTAGGCTAGGTAATAACAATAATATTTTTTCAAAACATACCAAAGGTTGGCGAGCCATGTTACAAATGACGTCACCATGCCGCTCGTCGCTAGATAGCGCTAGTATCGATTGAAGAATTCTTGCGTAGATGTTCTGGAACATTCGAGATCTTTCTAGAATAATGCTTGAAAACAACACTTCTAAAGGTCAGATTTTCATTGATTTAAGTACATGAAGTGGAAATTATAAATGAATCACGGATTCTAATCGACTTTGTCATGTATCATTCAGAAAACGGGAAAAAATATCATTCAAAACATTTCTACTAGAACATTCCATGCATATCCGGTATGTAGTTCGTTCACTTGCCGCCGCTGTCGCTTGTGGTTTCCGACATGAAAATCATTGATTTTTGTTGTGTTACCAGCTTCTGAAAATAGTACAAATTGTTATGTAAAATGAACATT
This sequence comes from Pyrausta aurata, assembly GCA_963584085.1. NCBI lineage: Eukaryota > Metazoa > Arthropoda > Insecta > Lepidoptera > Crambidae > Pyrausta > Pyrausta aurata. The sequence goes on along the minus strand of OY757278.1, from coordinate 8,074,322 downwards.
TTAATTAAAAAAATTAAATTAATACAAATGTGATATTACTCACTCTACATAATCTTGCAATTAATTTACATATCCTTTTTGATGTATGTGAAGCTGATTTCACTGATAAACTTACACAATTAATCATCCAAAAAACTGAAACTGAATAAGTTTTTGTTTGTAAAAGAGGGGTAATTAAATTAAATTATATTTTCATTATTTGTGCTTTCCAGAAAAATTGAATGATATAGAATATGAGATTTATGAACCGGTCATCACAGGTAATCCTAGTACTGTAAAATATAGATAATACATAGTTTATTTAATACTAGTGATTCCCTGCGTCTCAAAAAATTTTGGTTTCCTGTGTTAGGCTCTGCTGACTCCTTGTTTATTTTCATCAAAATCGGTTCAGTCGCTTATACAAAACACTTTAAAATCATGTCTCCATCATCCAGAACGAAACAAAGTTCGCATTTAAAGTATAATCAATAATCCCGTAGAAAGATTTGACGTTTACAGTGTTACTACTTTTTGACAAAAAATAAATAGTGGTGTGACTAAAAGAATGAATTCCACCAATGTCATTCATTCACTCAAACCTCTGGCACAGCCGTAGCTTTTAAAAGCGACCCTCTAACAGCTGCGCCACCGATGCCGTTTTACATCTATATTAACTGGTCAATCCATTAATCCGATATTCACTTAATTTTTCTTGTTTTCATTCATTTTTAACTATTCCTATATTTGTTTCCGACTCCCTAATCCCGTGCATCTTGTCTCTGATAGAATTCGTATACAAAAGTACTTTTTTAATAATATATTATGTTCGTTCGTACAAACTTGGTTTGAGTAAACTGAATGAACGAAATAACCAAATGAACGGTACACGTCACTAGTAAGATAAATGTGGCAACATTATTTTACAAAGTGACATTAGCATCTGTCAAATATTTCTACGGAATTATTGATTATATAATAAATATCACGGCTGTAATAATTTGATGTGCTTACTGTGGCAACATTTTTTTGTTCTAGAGTAGTCCTGAAAAGTACCTAGGTAGGTAGGTACTTGATAAAGTATGTATGTACCTAGGTACCGGTATAATAATAATTTACTCAATTTTACTCTCATGATGACTCTAATCGATCTAATATTAAAAGTTTATTTTTGCTGCACCAATTGCAATTTTCTATTTAACTTTCTAGAATATTTAAAAATATTTTTTTGCAAAAAAATATTCAAATTAATATACCTACCTAGAAGAAAAAACTTTAGGTATTAAAAAATAGTGGGTAGGTAGGTACAAAATAAAAATTACAATTTCATGAAGTTGCCAAATAAATAATTTATTTTTCGCACATTTCATTATAAACCTAATTATTTAATAAATATGGAAGAGCTCACTTTGTGAATCTAGAGGGTGGACCTACCTATCTACTTATTTCATGAAGATATCACACCAAACTTTTGTTTGTAACACAAGTACTTCAGCTTACTAAACCTATGACTATGTAGGTATGTAGGATGTGTATAATTAAATGAGACATTTATTTAAAACTGGATTACCTACCTATCTATCATTTTGGTTCTGAATGCTGAAACAAACAACTACGGTTTTTCTCAAACTAAAAAAAGGGTCTATTGTGTTTTGAAGCAGATAGATGGACCCTCCTCGTTGCGCTTGTCACTAGGCCAAATATAAAATTATTATTATTATTCAAGTCTCGAATTTTCTGTCTCTGCCATTAATACCTACCAACTGGGTAGCTAACCTCTATGCCTTTGCATGTCTAGTCTACCTAGCTAGTTAAGTATGTAGGTACTTACATTTTACACTGGGTAGGTATCCATCAATGATATTTAATTACCTAGTTAAATCCAGTGGTTAAATCAATAAAAATTGGTTATGAAACTATATTATACCGCGTGAACACGTGGTAGTAGTAAAGTAACCTATCTCTCAGTTCTCAGTGTACCACCATCCATTTTATTATCAGCGAATAAGCATGCATGTCAACGACCTAGCAACTAACCTAAAAATAGTAGGTAGGTAAATGGAGTAAAACATAAAAGCTATGGACACAGAATATATAGTATAGTACTACTATGGAGCCGGGAGCGGCGTGGTGTTTTAACAGTGTTTTGATAATGAAACTAAGGTTCTCTCAGTAGGATCATTTATTTAATTAAATTTTCTAGTCTGCCTTTGTTGTAGTTTAGTTAGGCCGGCCGGTAGGTAGGTATGTATGTAGGTATTATGATGAGTACAGCCAGCCAGCACTTTGCCTTTCTGAAAATAAAAGAAATCTCATTCCTAATCTTACGTCCTTTGCTACTTTAATTTAGGACAAAGAATAAAATGACGTGTTTATTCCATTGTAGCATCCTAAAGTAAATACTTCTTTAGAGTGGTTTTCTTTTCAATGATTCATTCAATGTGCTGATGATTAATTACGACGATGAGATTACATTACTATTATATATTCTGTGATTTTAGTTTAATTTAGTGACTACACTGCCACCTGTCGGCGGGGAGTCGCGTTAAGTGACCTAGTTTTTTAATTCGCTTGTAGATAGCACGTCTTGCTTTAAAAAATATCTAAATGGAAATCAAATGCAGGCATATTTACCATTCCACTCAATGTGACTTTAGGCTTTCCAGAATTACCTGATAACTGAGTTCTAAAACCTATGCACTATGATCATTTCTAGAAACTAAGGCAACCTCAGGAATTTGCTAGAACCGACAAGTAGCGCCGCTCGACACTAGATGGCGCTAGACGCCGTTTCCTGAAACTTCGACTCATCTCTCGAGCCAACTCGTAATTTCCAAGTCATATAAAAGCAACGCACGCCACGCCACCTGCAGTCATTTTGTTCAAACGCGAGCTTCAAGCGAGTTCGAGTGCGCTACACGCAACAAGTGTTCATCACTTTTCTCAAGCGATTTCAATCATCCACAAGGATTTTTCTCACAGAATTTAAATAATGGCGTTGCTACCATACTTGTTCGACGAATTCAGACCACGTCGAGTGCGTGATCAGCTCTTCGGGTTGGATTTGGCTGACGATTTGTTGACCGACGTCTTCGACCGGCCAAAGATTCAGCTACGTCAATACATCCGTCCTTGGAGGTCCTTGGCTGCAGCTCGCGACGTCGGCTCCACCATCAAGAGTGATAAAGATAAATTCCAAGTAAATATTGACGTCCAACACTTCGACCCGGACGAGATTTCTGTGAAGACATCCGACGGGTACATAGTTGTTGAAGGCAAACACGAGGAGCGAAAAGATGAGCACGGATTTATCTCCAGGCAATTTAAGCGACGGTACGCGTTACCAGAAGGTTGCAATCCTGAGACAGTGGAGTCTAGATTGTCTTCTGATGGTGTATTAACTGTGGTGGCTCCGAAGGCGTCTGGTGAAAAAGACGAGAGAGCAGTCCCCATCACCCATACAGGACCAGTGAGAAGGAAACCTCAGGACGAGGAAGAAAATGGAGAAGTTGAAGAAGAAGTGAAATCTCCGCAGAAAAAACGCAGGCGTTAGGTTAAAATTAGATTTTTATGATAATTAAGTTTCCTAGATGATTCCACAACATGTTGTTGATTTAAGACTGAGTTGATTTAAGTACATACCAATAAATGTAAGTTTTGTAATGAATAATCCCCGTTTTATTTTATCTCCTCCTTTCTTACTTAGGTACAAAATAAATAGGCAAACTACATAGATTGGATGGATAGATAGATAATTAATTTTTTTTTTTTGTAGACATCAGTAAAAGCACATCTGTAACTTACTAATAATTAATTACATGTTTAAAAACATTTAAAAACGTTAAGTCAACTAGGTTTCTTTATTATTCGATTCATATTCATTCATGAGAAAACTCTCATAGGAATAATAAAAGTATCATGCATGACATGAATGAACTAGTGAAAAATAAGGTCAATGATCCATGATTGGTAGTACTCTCGTAAAACCACGACCAATCAGGTGAAAGCAAAGATGCGTATGATTCGCTCAAAAATTTCATTGATTATTTTGTTTTATCTCACTCGCACGCGCACGCGCCCATTTTCATTCATAAATTAATAGTTATTAAAACGGTGCTCAATACTACATTTTTGTTGTTGTATGACGTAGCTAGTATTTTTAATGAGGTAAACAAACAGATTTATGATTGATATAAAGTAGGTATGATGTACTGAAGTAGGTATTGGTAGACCGCGAAGTTGTGACTTCGCCTGGCAGTCTGCGAAGTCTCAATGAAGCTTTACCTATAGCACAGAAAATATACTTAATAAATAATGTACTATTTTATTTTCTGTGGCATTGTAGGTAGGAACCCCTATTAATTAATAATACCTAACCTGATGGATGAGATGAGACTTAAAGTATTTTTTGGTTTAGTCGATGTAACCTGTGTTTCACAAATTAGTAAGAGTAGTGAGTACCTACCTATGTCTAGTGATTCGCAGTTTGGTAAGTAAGTAAGTAAGACTTAAAACAGTTACCTCAAAATAAATATCTTTAATATTTCAAATAACCGATTAAGAAACAAGCTCCCAACAGCACAGCCTTGTCTTCTACGTCCATTTCCACTGGAAACGAAACGCCGAAGTTGTCATACTTCATGACAGCCTCCACATTCCACATCTTCTTGATGGTGCCCACCTTCTCACTGCCTGACCACACGTCATACACCCTCCCGAAGAAAGACTGTGCACGTATCCTCACAACCTCTTCTCTAGACTTATTCTGCACCAAAAAAGAGTTTCTGCAAGCGCCCTGCTTGACATAACCCACAAAGTGACCAGGCGGCGCCCACACCTCAACTCTGTTCAAGCAATCTTCAGTACCTCTATTTATTTCGATCACCTCATTCCCGTAAATGTTGAATATCTTCACCTGAAACCATTTGGCAGTCTTCTCGCGAACCGCAAGAAATATTTGCTGTCCTTCGTTGTTGAAAATCGTGTAACCAACTTCTTTTTTGCCTATCTCGCGATGGGCATCCGATTTTTTGGCCACGATCAACTCATTTAGAGGATAGATGTATGCTAAGCCAGGAAATTCAACTTCGATTTTAGGACAAGGCATCCATTGCACGACTGATTTGGTTTTGGTTGGACGTAGATTTTTCATTTAGTTGTGATTGGACACTATTGTTTCATCTTCGTTTTGTGGGGAGCTACAGCTGAATCCATTGTTTTTATTTATACATATTAAACATATTTATTCTTTTTTATTTTTCCTTTAAAGTGCTAAGCAAAAATCACAATTTGTCAGTCGGTGACATGACATTTCTTTCTTTCAAGATAGTCATGCAAGTCATTTAGAAGTTGCAATAAAAAAGTCTACGTGTAATCTAATATTTATTTAATAAAAAATCCAAATTGAATTCGTTTCGAGGTTTTAAACTGCTGCGTTAATTTGTTTGAATGAACTTTGAATCTTGAGCTCAGAATGCATAATGCGTCATCTATCAAAGTACATGCAAACTATTTCGTGGTTGTTGTGTAAAAAATAAATAAGTATTTGGAATCCAAGGCTGAAGTAGTTTTCATGCAACAGGATAGATGTCGCTATCCGGGCATGCTGTCAGCATCTGGACTAGTTTAGCGTCATCAATTGGTGCATTTATGAACTACTATAACCAGAGTCATGCCATCTACAGAGCTATTTTAGTAACTTTGTTGATGTTATTTATTTTCATAGATGGCGTATGGAGTTCATCGAAAAAGGAGGGAAATATGAAACCGAAGTAATAAATCAGGTAGGTAGCTAGGTAACATCAATTATTATAATTATCTGTGATAACATTATCTGGCTGATAAAATAAGCTTATATTGTTTCATTCAGCATTAACAAATAGGTAGGAAAAAGTTTGTAGTACAATACAAGCTTACCTTTATAATGTTACGATAGATGTTTGCTAATAATAATGGTAGCATGCCTGAAATAACTGTTATTAATTAATTTACACCCCGTCGCCTGAAAGTCATAGCTATTTATGACAGTAACACTTTAAAAAAAAAGCATAAAGCAGTGAGTTGTTACAATGCCAAGCAAAAAATGTGTCGCAAAAACGACGACAAGATAGTGACGTTTACTTTGAAAATTTGAATTTCGAATTATGATTTGTAGTACCTACGAGTTGATGACCGTTTCATCAATTCATGGAGCATAAAATTTGTTCGTGATGTTAGTTCCATACGCTAGTAATAGTTGTTCAATGGCATAATATCAGTTCTCGTACTTGAACTAGTCATGAGGTCAATACGGATAAAACATAATAAACAACTAATATAAATACATTGAATATAGTATTTCCGCATTATGCAACGTATGCTGTTTACCTTCTACAGTTGCAATACTTAAATAATAAGCAAATTCTAAAGCAAACTATTGCCTATGTTTATTTATCTGAATCTAATCGGTTTTAATTGTGAGGTCCTTAAGTTAGATTTGTTGACTTTAGAAAGCTTTCATTCAGTTGTAAGAACTGACGTTAGTGGTTTTATTTTTTAATCACACTTGTTGTGTGATGTAGATTTCTACTAATCAATGAAATAAATTCGAACGAAACTGTAAAGCTTAACAAGGGGCTACATTCTTGTATACCTATCTCGCGTCTACATTTCATGTGTAAATCCCAAAAAAGCTGTAGATATGTTTGAATCACTTGATTTGTTTTTTTTTGTGTGATAGTCCATTAATGTTTGAATATCGAATGCAAGTTAGATAACACATATGTAATAAAAAAATACTGAATTCGGTTCTCTTAATCACTTCAATCAATCTCGATTGATTCAGAAATATAATTGTATAATCTATACAGACAGATAACATTTTGAAATGTTTTAGTTGTATTTGAAAAGTTGAATTTGAACGGGGCAAATCCGTTGCTTATTTCTTGTTTCAATATACATTAGGAAATATTTATTTTGATTGAACACTTTCAAAACCATTATCTAATAATACTTTTGTAATAGACATTCAAATAACATGGCAACGTAATACGATGGCGTAACAAAACTTAATACGCTAAAGGGAAAAATAATAATATAATACACAGTTGGTCCAAAATCTCCCTACTTCTTATTAGGAAAATCTTTAATTGAGTTCCCTCCATTGTGTTCCGTTTGTCTGTGTGTCACACACACTCGCGCTGTTTGCAGAGACAAACACTTGGTTTTATATATAAATAGTTGTTCAGATATATAGTAATAAAGTATAAATGATGGAACTAACATATAGGAAAATATAATATATTTGTTCGCATAGCTACGACTTGAGCTATATATATTACTCGGTGATGGGACATGAGAGGCGTAGAGACGATGTTTTAAATTATTGTTGGTTAATATTTGTGTACCCTATTTAAGTTATCGCATAGTAAACCATGTACCTACATAGTCATAGTTAATTTGTCCATTAGGTTAATCTCCACCAACAGTTTACTTTTTCTAAAAACTAAAAAAAAGACAATACCCACAACCACAATTTTAAGGTGTATGCTTATAGCATTTATGTCCTAAAAAGAACTGGAACAAAATCAGCATTCAATGTTTATTTATTTATTTATATTAATTACATTTATTTTAGTACATAAAGCATTCTTTACCAGTCAACCATAGGTCTGAGCAGAGAAAATACAGTTCGTTCTAGACTCAAAAGTAACGTCTTAAACAGTTGACCTAGTTGTGTTGTATACTGTTAACTATCAACTGTGTACTTTACATTATAAGAGCATCTGATAGTAAGTAGAGTAGCAGCAATACCTACCTTAATAAAAACAATAGATAGTAGATGTTTGTTGCTTGTCATTATGAATACAATGATCCATGACCTTAAGTACCAGTTGAATAGATGACTCACGATTAAAAAAGGAGTAGTGTCTTCCAACAACGTACTAATTAATCAAAAACCACGAACAACAGCCCGGCGACTCCACAGCGTCCTTGTTCCGAACACACATACGAACCGAGGCGCTCCGTCTTAAGGACGACATATGAAGTAATTTTTTTCCAACCACCCACCATTCCTTCTTCGACTCTACCCCGCGTTATTAAAGTTCAAAATCGTGTTGTCCGCGAAATATTTTTTCCATTTCATATTTACGAATATGCCCCAAATTCCCCAAAAATTAGAACCGTGAAAGCAGAGGGGGGCGGGGGTGTGTGGGTAGTAAGAATTCACGCACACGCGCGTACAAAGGGGGGGTGAAATGAGATAGTAGATAGTTTTACAGAGAGAGAAATGGTTGTTGAGAGCTCCATCCGTCAGCCGTTTCGTTTTTGATTTATTTTTAATTTGCATTCGCTAATTTCTTGGCCGAATCTGCCGCGTTTCCTTCCGCGATTGCGTTGCTTTGGTCCTACGACTCGATTGGATAAGTTTAAACGAAAGTCGGTAATCGTCATAAGGAAATCAAAACAGGTTACAGCACCCACTGTAAAGCGCTGCTAACAAATCTTTTGCTGATGTGGCTAAAATATGCAAAAGAACACACCAGCGAATAAATAAATAAATAAATAAATATGCGCCAGACAACACACCAATTGTCTGGTTTCGTGGTAAGGAATGTTCTTCCTTGTGTTACGAAGTACCAGACAACGATTATGTTATTATGAATAAAAGTTAAGCTTTGTAAACTAAAGACAAAATCGAAAACTTGAGGTCGCAGTCAAAAGCTGTTAAATCTGGCGTGGCGTACCTCGGCTTAAAAACGGCTTGGAGAAACGTTCGGAAGTCTTATATTTATAGTGATGCCTGATTCCAATAGAAAAGAGCTTAAAATCAAGTAGGTAAAGGTAGGTAGGTAGGTAGCAAGGTATTATTACCACTGGTACGCAAAAAGCAAAGGGTTTTGGTCTCGTAAGATATTGATTCATTTACATATTCATACTTCATTGCACTACTATAATTTTAACACAAGGTGGACATAACGCCATATGGCATTATCTACCAGATGCCTTTTGATCAATTGTAGAGCCTAGTAAGTTTATGTTTTGTTGCGTCGTTTTAGGTCTTATCAACATTGAAAAGTAGTACTTTGTATCGCCATCAAAGCCGAAATGTTATTCTACATGTTCTTTAAAATTCCTCGCCAAATCTGATAACAATTCAAATGACCCTGCAGCAACATAATATAGAGTTGAAAGTTCCCTAAAACTGGGCGTTACTTGTCAAGCGAACGATCTGATGCAAACACACAAAAACCGGCCAAGTGCGAGACGGACTCGCGCACGAAGGGTTCCGTACTATTGACTAGGTAAACAATTGATATCAAGTTAAAGGGCAAAAAAACGCGTTTGTTTACATTTATTTTATTTTGATTTTAGTATTAGTTAGGCAACAGAAATTCATAATTAATGAAAAATTTTCAACTGTGTTGCTATCGCGGTTCTTGAGATACAGCCTGTTGACAGACAGACGGACGGACAGACAACGAAGTCTTATTTTTTTATTTTTTTATTTGGTACACCAACAGGTTACATACAAGCATTGACAAAATAAACAAAATAATAGTTGCATCTAGTATGCAACCCAATTACAGGTGAACACAGCATTGTTTAAAATGTAACAGACTTAGATTTAAGGTTTACCTCTATAAAGTAAAAGTTTAAAGTTACATACAAGTAGTAACTAGAAACAAAAAAAAGTAGTATATAAATATAATAATCACATCACAATTTGTACTAGCTGTGTAGCTGATAAAATGACTTGACTCTCTCCTTGAATTTTGATTCAGACTCATGGCAAATATCAAGTCTTAGTAACAGGGTCGCGTATTTACCCTTTGGGTACGGAACCCTAAAAACAACCCTCTTTTTTCTAAAGGATTCAACCTAGTAGGTAGACCTAAACATTGATAAATCATTTTGCTCAGTTCTCAAACCTGCTAGTCGAAGCCAGAATCTCTAAAATTGCAATCGAATCTCTGAACCACACACGTAACGGTTTATAAAATAAAAACACTGAGGTAACCTATAAAATAAAATAAATACACATATACTATTGCGATCACCAAATCTCTTGCACCTCGTATCATCTTTTGTTTGAAGTTATACTCGTTTTTGAATCGTGTGTGCAAGCGATTTTCGTTTCAAAGTGGTAAGTCAGGGGTGTCCTCTCCTCGACCGCAAATAATATACATAGGCAGTAATCCTTTATGTTCTACTATGTAGTAGGTATGTAGCTCCTAGAACATAAAGGACATTATAAGGACATAAATAACATTATTTAACTATTTAAAAAATGGCTGCGTGTACCTACTTGAAAGTGAATCGCTATTTACTATATTATTTACAATACAGGGTGTTATTGCAAGGGGGTGCCAAATTTTTGGAGACGAATGAGACCGTCAATATGAACAACTTTTACTATGAGGTCATGGTCAAAATCTTAAATAAAATTTCAGGTTCCCCATACAAAATCAGTCACCTACATTGACAATAATATATGGAGAGGCAGAAAATCAAATTAATAATTGAACGATGGTCCCATAGTAATAGTTGTTCATATTGATGGTCCCTTTCACCTCCAAAAATTTGGCACCCCCTTGCAATAACACCCTGTATAAAGTATGATTTTAATTTTGTTTTAAATATTAACAAATAATAAGATGATGATTGATTTTAAGATCAATCACGAGAATAATAATACCATAACATTTTTTTTATAATTTTAAGCCAAAAACTATTCAAATTCAATTATAGTCGACTACGGCGTAGCGCCTGTGACTACGAAACTACTGTCTACGTAATTCGTAGCACTATTTGAGAATATTACGATTAAAGTCTGCACTTTCTTTTAGTTTAAAATAAATTGTCTTTAAAACCTTTATGTATATTGGATATCTTATAATCTTAGAAATGTTGCTTGTCCATCCTGATAAAGGACTGTCTTTTCATGTATGGAATTTTCTGTCTTTTTTTTAGCTTGTCTCAATAGTATGTTGACCGTATTTAATTATAAAGTAGGTAACCATTGAACAGTGCCTCTGCCACCAAAATGCTGCCTATTTTTGGACAAGACTGACCCCCGATTTTCCCTAAATTTGGACCTTTATTTATAAACCCTCCTCTGCCACGAAAGCTTAGGTTTTTGGTGTTCTTAAAAAATGTACAAAATTGAACCCGGGACTTCGGTCCGACCACGCAGCGGAGATGTATGCAGCAAATATAGGGCAGTAGGAATTTAAAGAAGAGCCAAATAACCGACCGGGGAATAGAAGGGTGAGGGTGCACAGTCGGGCCACTGAGCCGGCGAGAAATACATTTTGTAATTTGAAGGACTTCGCGGTTATAGTATGCTAAATATAAAAAAAACCTTTAACTTTAATCGCTTGGGAATGCAGAAAGTTATCTTCGATGTTTTCTAGTGCAATTCAAGTTACAACAATTTTTTTCGGAAGCGCAAGCAATTATTTTTCTTGCAACCGTCCTCTCAAGGATTTTACACACTGGCATCCAGTTTTGCAATCAGTTCCATACGAAATTGATCGGAATCGTTTCTATCTATTTGAAGCAATTAATCAATTCGCAATATTTGACACAAAACACATATCTTTTTGACGTTTATTCTATCACTCGCCTGCGTGCCCCCGACCACTCGTCTGGGGATTTCGTTCGACCATGATTAAAAAATTCTGATATCTGTACGCAAGTGAATCAAAATTAGAGGCCCTGACTACATAACTACGGGGAAGTACGCGGTCAAGTAGTTTTCCTAAAAATATCCTACTACTATTATAAAGGCGAAAGTTTGTAAGTATGGATGTATGGATGTTTGTTACTCTTTCACGTAAAAACTACTGAATGGATTTGAATGAAACTTTACCACAATATAGCTTATACATCAGAATAACATATAGGCTACAATTTTTGAGGTTTCTAATGTGAGGTCGTAAAAAACACATTTTTTGCGCTACTAGACGGGACGAACCTGAAGTCCACGCGAACGAAGTCGCGGGCAAAAGCTAGTATCAAATATATTTTTTATTTGATGTACTACGCCCATCTTAAATTGACTTTTATTTTTTCTCAATATTTTGCGAAGCAAGCAACGGGTCGCCTTGACGGTGTGTGGCCACAAAACAAGATTTTCCATCATGAGAAAAATATTTGTCCATTATAGTAGGAAAACTTGTTTGTTTAGTTATTATAATATTTTATTACTTTAATTTAGACAAACATGTTACATAGACTGCTAAAGTCATAATTGTCAAGAAATCGTATTTTAGTCATTTGGAAGAAAAATAAAGAAATAGAGTCATGTGTATTTTGTGGTTCGGGTTGAATTTAATTTGTGGTTTTTTGAAGTTGTGGATGTAAGTTCTAAGTACGGACCGAGGCGCCTTACCACGGGTGCAAGCGGTTTTGATTCTTTAGGAAGCTAGGCGGCTGTGGCCTCGAAAGTACTTTGTAACGCAAATCTGAAAACTTATGGACAAGAGTACGGGTAGGTATTTTGTCCAGAACTTTTGTTCAATTGGCGTCGATATAATGTATATTTTTTCAATTATTTTGTCTTATAAATTAGGGTCTGCGTAGAGCTGTAAGAACCCTGATTGATTTTCGATAAAACATAATGTAACTATATAAGGTTTTTGATAATTAAGTGTGAATACCGCAACTGCAAAAAGTAGCTAGCTACTTAGATAAAAATATAGTATTATAGTGTAAAAGTTAATATCTATATATATAAAAGAAAGTCGTGTTAGTTACCCCACTTATAACTCAAGAACGGCTGAACCGATTTAGCTGAAAATTGGCAGGGAGGTAGTTTAGAGCCAGGAGAAGGACATAGGATACTTTTTATCCCGTTAGACGGGGCCGGGGCTGGGGTGGGACGGGGCCGGGGCAAAACAAAGTTCGCTGGGACCGCTAGTTAATATTAAAGTAAAAATAAAAACAGAGTGAATAATTCGACGAGAGTGATTTGACCAGTCCTAGTTTTTTGGGGTTTCTAGTACTTGTGCAGTTGTGGATAAAAATTAACTGGTAATTTATTACGGCTGATTTATTTTGCCTATAAATTGGACTTGTAACTGCTATCTGTACACCCTGTATACAAGCTATACCTTCGCAATATATGTATGTTTGACTTGTGGGTATCATGTTTTATTGTCATTAATTATTATGTTATGGTTCTTGGAGTTGCGACTGTCCTTATTTAGCTTTAGTTCTTTGAAATAGAGTCATGATGATCTCATTCTATTTATAAAGTAATGTTATTTCGCCTCAATGGTGTATTAATTTCTTGTTCATTTTCATGAATTTGACAACGAGACCGTCGTTAATGAATCATGTGAAGAAAGGTTACTCTTCCCACGAAAATGATTCAAATAGATTGAGCAAATAATAAAAAAAAATCTTTGTTTTTTTTATTAGCAAACGATATTATTCTGAAAACCAACGCAACAGCGTTATTTTTACAAAGTAATCCATCCGGCCAACGACCCCGAAAGCGACAAATTAAAAAAAGGACATCAAAACGGAGCGCCATTTTAAAATTCGCGCCATCAATCTCGCGCTTTAAAAAGAAAAACAATGTGGAAAAAAAGATCTTTCTTTTTTTTTGTTAAAAACGCGCCCGGGCGGTTTAAAAATCGAATCAGGCCTCCGGCCTTGAAGGAGAGAAAGGAGGCTCCGCCGTCAACATATAAATCATATTTCTGGAGAATTTTTAAAAGTCCTATTGCTTTCGCGTATTTGCCATGTACTCCCCCCGGGTGGGGGGGTGTGTACTTACCCCCCTTTTCCTAGTTCTCTGTGTATACAGGGTGTGCGTGTTGCCTGGCGGCGCGGCCTTGAAGTTGGCATTTAGGTTTTGCTGGCACGTTCCGAGGCTTTGTGCTGCGTTTTGTTGCGATGTAGAGCGGTTGATGGATGGCGGTTAAGTGCGTTCGTTGTTATTAAGGATTGCTTAATGTAAAATATTCTTATTGCATTGTTTGCATTGCATTTAAAGAGTTTTTGATATCGAGAAAATAGTATACGTTTTCACACGGAAATTAAATACAGACAATAGTATAGTTTACGTAGTTTCTAATATTATGTTCCCGAGGAGTATTTTTAACTATACGCGTTGGTTGCACGTCAAGTTTAGCGAAGTAGCACGTGGTTAGAATATCAGCCCGCATTAATTTCTGTCTTGGTCAACATCAAAATTAATACACAATGGTACGCTTGGTGTAGTGGTTAGCGTTTCTGACGGCTTTGCCAGCGCTAGCGGATTCGAATCCCGGGAGGGGCAAATGTTTGTGTGACGAGCACGCACATTTGTGCCTAAATCATGGATGTACATGTATTTATGAGCGACGCCCCCGTCATAATCGTTGTCTGGTATTCGTAATAACAAGGAAGAAACTTCCTTACTTCGGAACCAAGTTAATTGGTGTGTTGTCTGGTTTATTTATTTACTCGTATCATTATTTTGTCCAAATGAATTCACAAACTGCACTAAAATAAGACTAAAGTAAAGTAGAAAATAAATATGTGTATTACTATCACACATTATTCAGTTTGTAAGTTTTTAAAACAAGAGTCCTATTTTTAATTGTGAATTAACAATTTATTAATTACAACATTTAACGTTATCATCAACCCTTTAATAAATCGTCTTCACTTGGGCCCAAGTAATTTTTTTTTACGCAAAAATTAAGAATTCTAAAACAATAAAAAAATATATTATAAATTGCACATGTAAAAAGCAACGGTGTCAGACAAGGAATATATCACTCGGTCATCGATACATTGGCAAGCCTTTAATTTTCTATCTTCATTTTTTTATTTACAAGTGCAAATGTGTATTTATTTACAAGTGCAATTTATATTATTAAGGCCTGATTTTTCAATAGCCAGATAAGAAATATTCGTCGAATAAAATACAAAATGGCTAATTTGAAAACGTCACCTATTTGTCAGCAATCATAAATGTGAATGACATTTTGAAATCAGTCGTTTTATACTTATTCAGTCTGGTAAGTTTTATCTGAAGTTTGAAAAAGTTTGACAAAACACTACGAGTATAAGAAAAAAGAAAAATATAATAATAAATAAATTGACAAGTTCCACGACAACAGCCTGTATATTCGCAAGGCGCCGCCAAGGAGCGAGGGCGGGCGGCGCGCGGTGCGCAGTATACGCGAGAGAAACAGATAAAACTAGATTTTTTTCTAATACGCTGTAAGTTGAAACGTGTAATAAATAAAAAATAATAAAATAAGAATCATTTACTTCAGAGATACTATCTAAGGAGATATATGGATATATTTGGTTAGTAACAATGACACTTACTCGTATTAACTATGGTTAGTAGATACACATGCTCAAAAAGCTGTTTGTGAGTAATGTCAATGTTATTTTAAATTAAGGCTTGGATTTATCGGTATTGGTGGTTAGTGGATACAAAAATTTGGCTGAAATACTTCTTTCTAGCTAAGAGCAGTGTAGAAATTGTTCGTGTATTTTGTGATAAAAGTATTACTAGTAACGCTCTATCTATGAGATTTTTATATGCGATTTGTGACAAGAACTAGATATATTATTGAATAATTAGGTAGAGGAAGACAAACGTTTTTTATGTGGAAAAAAGCAGAAAGCATTCAAGAAAAAATTGCATTTTATATTATTCCACATAAGAACGTAAATTATTCATCCTGCAGAATTCTGTTTAAGTTATAATTTTATTACCCGTTTCTACCTTTCCTGAGTGAATAAAGTTAATTTTTAATCAACCATGCTATTTATTTTTTAACTTTAGTTATGTATGATTGAGTTTATAGTAGGTACAACAAAAAAATATAAACCACCGTCATGTAAATATAATAACATTCATATTTTCATAACAAAGAAATCAGTAGTGAAAAATAGAAATATCAAACCGGAAACGATTATTTTATCTCATATCTCCGCATATACTACAACCGACACACATGTGGTGGGGCACTAGGAAGAAAGCGGGCGAAGAAAAAATGAGGGAGAGGAAAAACTAGAGAGGGACGGAAAAGTGGGAGAAAAACGAAAAATTTCACCCCTCCCCCGCCCGGCCCCACCCGGCGGCCCCGCACACGCACACACGCGTGCGTATACTGCGACCAGCTTTCTTTGATACTTGACACTTTCACTTTTTTTTTCAGGAAGTGAAAATGTCGGAGAAAGTTAAAAAAAACCGTGTGTAACCTTCAATTTAAAATAAAATATCTGTATTGGCAGAATATCGATGGTTTGTGTCTTCTCGAGTATTCTCGATTTGAGCCCATGGGACATTTTGATATTTATGTCATTTGTACAGTTATAAATTACACGGACAGTGAATGAAACATTAATTTAGTGAATTTAATACAAAGTGTATGATAGTGAACGAAAATGTTAGTATCATAGTTGAGTAGGTAAGTAAACTAATATACTTTTATTTAATTTTAAAGGAGAACTTTATTTATGCCATATTACTATGTTACACATACTAGTTTTTAGGCGGTCCTGTCAAAATCCTATTCATAATGAATACAGTATTATTTGCGTCGATATCTTATCAATATTATAATTGTTCAGAAGGATTGAAATACTAAATGACTTAAGTGATTTTATTACTCATTGAAGACCTTTAGATGATTTTGTTGGCGCTGAATATAAATATTAGACAAGATGCACTATGAGTAGCACGTTTAGCAGGAAAGTTTCGTTTTGAATCGTAAGGTCAAACAATTGGTTTAGCACTGTTCTGCTCTTGCCACTTGCAACAAAAAAAAAACACCTTAAAACAACCTAATAGTACTTTCACATTTTCGCTGACAGAGCTATAATTTCCTGTTTCCGACTCGCAGCGAGGATCAAGACGGCGCGGTCCCTCGGGAGGCTATTGTAGCATGTTTTTATACCCAAAAATTTTAAGTCAGTAGGCGCTCGAACTCTGAGCGGCTTGAACGTTTTTATTATTATTAATATATATTTATATTTCGTTTTAATTTACAAGTTTTCCACGGTTCATAATTTTAATATTTTTATACCGTTTTATACAACAAAGTGTTTATAGATAGGCGTAATTACAACAAGGACGGGACTGAGTCGGCAGTGGACGGTCGTGGCTGTTTCAATGTTAACGTTTTAAGTTTTGACAGCAAGTTCGGGTGACAGTTTGCGGATTTGAAATTTTAAAATTGACGTTTGGCGGAAGATGGCGGCTCGCGCGTATAAGGTCATCGCCCCCGCCGCCGCGGCCCACTAGGATGATCAACTTCCAGAATATTTGACGATTGCTCTATCCGTGAGTACGTTTTTGTAACTTTAGAATTATTGATGGCGTTATGTAAGGGCGCGTTCATAATGTCGCATGAATATTGTAGATTGTAGGCGTGCGTGTGTGCGTGTGCACTTATACACACACCGGCGGTTGTTTTTATCGTTGGCAGTAAATTAGAGGGGCCGATAGTCCGATAGTGGCCGATACCCACTGAGTAGTGTTGGTATTGATTTTTTTCCCTCATTCTGTTAAATTTCATTTATCGAGGGAGCGACTGGACGATGACGTATGTCTGCTGGCCGAATATCGACGGATCCCAGCGAGCTTTAGCCTTGATATTTGTGCGTCAATGATGCCTTTTCGCGGTTGCTGATAACCTGAATCATATGTAGAGATTGCTTAAAGATATTTAATTTGAAATTTAAACTGCTTATGTTCTGAATGGAAAATGGCAGGTTAACAGCAATTGTCGATGTGGTCTTAGTTTTAATTAGTTTTAAGTTCCTTGCAGCTGTAGGTAAGGTGTCAGCTATTCAGATGATGGACTGTCTTCGTACCAAGAGTCATACCATGCATTGTGTTATGGTACGAATAGTTTGATCACATCGTCTTCTTAGGCATCAACGGTAAGTAATCGTGAATGCTGGACAGCTGATTATCGTAAACAACATTAATTTATATCTATTATAAACGGAAACGAGCCAAGGACATCACATAAGCCATTTACTATGGTAGTAAGAATAAGTACCTAATTGGATTAAAAACAGTAGGTGATTGATTCTTTGCAAAAAGTAAAAGCGTATTGTGTAAAGTTAAATAATGTACTTTTCATAAAAATGCAAATAAATTTTACTCCACGTTGGGCGCCATTTTTCAGAACGGGCCCGTATTCATATACATATAGATCATAAGATCGAGGAAAATGTTGAATCTTATCAAAAAATTATCTTATCTTAAATAAATATTGCAAATAATATCTTCTGATTAACCCGTCGTTTTCGTTTTAGACCCGTAATGTCTAATTTTCATTCTTCTGATTAAAATCAATTTGATTATGTCATGTTAAGAACGTAATAAAGACAATTTATATTTTTAAGTCACTGATTTATAACCAGCTGCTCTACTTTCCGTATTCTGTTGGGGTATTGAATCTAAATCAGACGAATAAAGGAAAACTGATGTGGGGGTCACAATTTTCCCTGTGAAAACATAATAACGTTTCATACTGAATTCAAATTAATCAATAATGTTATAAAAAGACAGACAGTTAAACAGTTTTCCGAACAATGAATTAGTGTCCATAATAACCAGGAAAAACTTATAATTTTTACATAATTTTACATCTGAATGAGAAAAAGAGCCTGTTTCACCATCGATAAATAAGCACTAACCAACGAATAGTTCAAATATGGAACGTATTTGACTGATAACTGTAAGTAACATGAACTTTATGGACATTGTGAAACAAACCGTTTAGTGTTGTATTAAGTATATGATTGAGTAAAACTCTTTTAAACTAGGAAAGCAGCAATCCTAGGACTTTTTATGAAATTTATAAGTAAAAAGACTGTTT
Organism: Pyrausta aurata; assembly: GCA_963584085.1. Classification (NCBI taxonomy): domain Eukaryota; kingdom Metazoa; phylum Arthropoda; class Insecta; order Lepidoptera; family Crambidae; genus Pyrausta; species Pyrausta aurata. Next base: position 8,055,510 of record OY757278.1, on the reverse strand, counting down.
GGAACTATAGGTACGTATGATTCTTTTTAAAGTACGGGGGGTAATCGCCATTCTTCTCATAGAAGCGGGCTTACTCCTTCACCAGCCGTTCCTCGTGACTTCGTCCGCACGTTTTGACTTTACTTCGGTCCCTCTCATCGTGGCTTCATGTCTTATAACCTAAAAACTTCCCCAATAAATAATCTAACACATTTTTTGAAAAAAAAAAATGTGTTAGATTATGTGTTAAATGTTCCTGAGATTAGCGCGTTGAAACAAACTCCTTATAATTCGGTCGATATGGCTTTTCTTAGGTCTTCCACTTTAGAATTTACTGAGTATATTAGTCAAAAAAAATCTTGGCGTCAATGTATGCAAATAAAAATGCATCAAGTATGCGAATGCACTTCGAAGTCATGGTCACGAATGTTGATACTATTAAAATTTAGCTATTGTTTAACTGAAAACCAAATTCAATGTCATTATACTTCAGTTGTTCAAGGATTTTGCATATCTATGGCAAATTATTTAATTTTTAAAAAAATCCTGAGGCACATATCAAACAATCAAATCAGCCAGCCAAAGTCCAGTGTTAATGTCATCCATCAGTGATACATGATAGGATTTATTCATCAACCAACAGAATCTAATATTATCATCATCAACATTCTCTTGCTCTGCTTCCAGTTTATCTGGGGTCAGCGCAGTATGCTTTTTTTAGCAAAGGCTATCAATTTAGGTGTTTCAAATTTCGACCTATGTTTCAGCCCCTCAATTCCGCTATTTACAACATGAGTCGTTCGTCTTTAGCATAAGCAGCAGTTTGGTTGCAGTTACGCTCGGAAATATGACGCTAAACGGTATTCTGCTATTCATTTTACCAAACTTGCAACGCGATGCAGTCGTTAGACTATGAATCCACAAAGTTGAGCTGAATCACAACTGCACCTATTTGGATTAGTTGCATTGAAAAAGTTAACTATCGTCACTGAACCAGTTTACGTTTGGTTCCATTTTGACAGTAGAATTTACCCCCAGATTTCGACCTATGTTTCTAGAAGAAAGTTGTTAAGTTACTGATTCTGAGTAGCTTCCTTCATTCTTTACGGGTTGTTTTGACACATCCATGTTTGTACTAGCTTGGTCTTGGACGTTAAGATACAAAAAGTCGGGAAAAAGCAAGGTTGGTCAAATGATAGCTATAAAGTATAGTATTTAAGGGGGCTGGTGACGCTTACTAAATGCCATACTAAGGGCCTGTTTCGACGAGAAAGCACTGAGCTGACCAGCAAATAATTACGAAACGTTATTTCTTATGAAATATATTTCAGGTAGCGCTAACCGAAACTTATTAGGACATTGTAAAACATGCCGTTAATGTGTTATCATGCAACTCTTCGTGAAACACAACTTAGTTTTTCTCCTCATGACCAACTCTACAAAACTCTATTAACCCCTTTTAAAAATGCAAGTTTTTTTTTAAATTGGCGCCCAACGTGGTGCTTATCGATTGCCTTTTTAACAAAAAAAAAAACTAAACAGAAAGATCAACTAAGGAATACTATAAAAAACCCGCCGCAAACAACAATGGTCAAGCAATCAAACGTTGTCTATTATTATCAAGCCTTCCGATTCTAAAGCGGTCGTCTCGCACCATTGACCACCTTTCTGTTCACCCGATTTACAACTTGTCAATTACCTAATACATTGCTGTCCCAACACTTCCCTTGAAATTGTACAGCCTAATGACTGAGCAATGTATGCCTCGGAGCGAGACATGACCGCTAGCTCGCCATCCGGTGCCTTTGGGGTTTCCCTTATGCAAAGAAGCTAAGACATTTCTGCTACTCGAATGTCAACTCTATTACAAGGTATTAAGGGTTGTTTGGGACGATGAAGCAAGTGGTCTGTATTCGATTCGACACAGAGTTTTACAGTGACGCATAGTGATTTTGTAAATCGTGGGTTTTCTTAGATGGGTTGAGATGTAAGTGTTTCTGTACATTCAATTTGGTACAACTTTTATTCGGTTTCGTTTTCCTGGTGAAAACTATTTAAAATTAACGGATATTAAATATGTTTTAACTAAACGACTTAATCTTCTTAATTTGAATAAATTAAGAAGTTGAATAAATTAAGAACATCACATACCTACATGCAGGTTGAATTGAATACCTCCTTTTTTTTGAAGTCGGTAAAAATGATAAAAATATAGACTTGGGGTAAAAAATGAGGTACAAAAATACGAGCCAAATTCAAGGGGGTGGTTAAGAGTCTAGTCTAGAATAAACGAAAAAAAAATTAAATCAATCTTGGATTTTTTATGTTAAATAATTTTCTTAAAAATATTTTTATTTTATTTAAAACTCTATTGACAACTACCCCTTGGATTTGGCTCGTGCTTTTTTACACCCTGTATAGATAGGACTGACTCTTACATGCTAATATTAAAACAAGAAATCATTTATCAAAGTATGCCGTTAAACGGGTAAATTTAATTAAATTGAATCTCAAGATCCAGATTCTAAGCTCTGAAGCTTAGGATCGACCTTCAGAATATCCGATATTACAAAATAATATGAAATTATTGGAAAAATTGAGGGGACGCCTCAAGAGATGATGGATGTACTGAGTGTAACAATAGTAAAAGGCGTGGATGATTCAGTAATCTGTGTTAGGGTTATATGGAAGAGTAAAACATACTGCGCTGACGGATATCTGGAGCTCTATTCTTGAATCACTCGCGTCAACATGTCAAATGATTTTCGTTCGAAAATCAATTAAAAGTCAACGAAATTGACGCTAAATGTAAAAGTAGATACAAAAATGAGTTATGTTTCTATGAATCACCGCCGATTTCCCATCTAAAATCGAGCAAATCACACACCATACTCACGCGAGTGATTAAAAAATAGGGCCCCTGGGAGCAATATAAGCGAATAATCACTATGAAGTAATAAAAAAACTAGTTTCCAGTTGCATAATCCTAACGTTTATAAACTTCATCAGTAGTCTCGCAGTCTAGACATGAGTAAGAAATATGAGTAAGTAGTAAAACCACGAGTTTTATCGTAGATCTTAGAGCGTCTATGAATACCTCAAGACGTATTTTTATTTATTTATTAGTAAGTATGGCACGCGCCATGAATCATGCTCGCGCGCAGATTTATTGATATTTTGACATTTATGCGCGTAAAACCAAGTGACGCATTTACTTTGCCGTCTTATTAAATTATAATGTCAGTTTTGTTTTGTTAAATTTTCTTTTTTTAATGTATAACCGCCACTGTGCTGCGTCCCAGTATCGAGGCTCCCGCTGAAAATCAGCGTCGTTATAAACATTACACATGGTTATTACGACTAGTGCTGAGCGGGAGCCTTTTTGATACACAATCATGTTTTTTAAATTATTAAATTATGTCTGTATTGTTGTGTCTCAAATAAATGTTTCTTTCTTTCTTTCTTTAATGTAAAGTAACTCAACAAAACTAGCTAGGTAAATCTTCACTTATTTACCATTTTTACAGTCCTAAAAGTAGGGTATGAAAATTCCATCACCAACTACATTTTGAAGCCATAACTCAAAAATATCTACCTTTGAGCAGAGATAAAAAAACATTAGTACAATAAAAATACGGCGACTAATTTGTAATTTTAGTTATACATAATCTTGTTTAAGGTATTGTAACAGTTTTTAGAAAACTAAAAAATAATAGAGCTCATTGAAAGCATATAGGTAACAGTTCAAGAACACTTATACTTATTGTTATACAGCGATGCACACTGAATTCACAAAACAAAACATTTTTATAAATACATTTTACCCAAATACAGTAAATTGGGTTTACTTTTGTAGCGATTACTACAAAAGTTAAGGAAAAAACTAAGTAAATGCTCAAGTCAAAATCAAGATTGGGCCTTTGAGCTTAAATTCCAAGTCTCGTTTTAAATCTCGGAGGCCTTGAAAGCCTATGGAAATTCCTATAGTTTGGATTATGTATTTCCTGATTGTCTTAAATCATAAATATTCTACCTACAAAGTGTTTATTTAGTATGCACATAATATTCATCTTCCTTTTTTCTCACACTCGTTTTTTTGGGCTCCGTAGCCGAATAGAAGAAAACAGAACCCTTGTAGTTTGTTTGTCCGTCCGTATATCACAGCCACTTCAATCTGAAACCATTAGCATTACACAGTTAAAACTTGGTAGGTACATCGTAAATATTTAACTGTTGGTAAGATAAATTCAAAATCTTTATTTCAATTTAGATCATGAAATGACACTTATGAACGTCAAATATACAGTGAAAAAAAACAACAACTATTGATCACGAAACCGGCCCTTGAAGTCCCGTCGTGACGTCATTAAAGATTTTAGCACAAAATTTGAACTTCTAAGACATGCAAAATAAAATGTTTTTAATGGCAATTCCATTTTTATGACTCAACATTTTACGCGACAGCAAGTGTCGCGCAAAATTTGAAGCCCATTATAATGAATTACGTCTTCCTTTTAGAAACCTACTACATGACGTGATGTAACGACTATTTCTGTTATTTCAATGGACGTATATTGTTACATTTTATCCACAATTGTTGATTAAAATGGCGTCACTGGTCTTCCCTATACGCACTTTTATCCCGTTGGTTTCTTATATGTTCACTTATGTAAGTAGTTTAAAAATCATTTGGGTGGAAATTTATTTTCAATTTGGGTTACCAGTGAAAATCGATTATTTTGTCAGCATAAAAGTAGCCTAAAGGTTAACAATAGTCCTTCTAGCCGATTTCGATTGCGGTGGCCAGTCACAACGACACTGCGCGGGACATAATTATAGTGCACAAGTCTGTGCGCATACACAGGTGCACTCTCTATTCCTTTATCTCTCATAGCCCGATGGGACAGCAATCTGACACGACCGGAGGGAGATCAGGCGCAGGACCTACGGCTTTTTGTGCTTTTCATAGCACATCTATCCACCCGTTGCGGGAACAACACTATAACGTAAAAACTCGAGGCGTTCAGTATTATTTGTATGAAACTCCATACTTCTAACATCTATCAACTTCGTAACGTTACCTCGGATCGAGATCAACTCGGGACCCACTCTCGACTAACGCATGCGACTAACGCACGCATAGTTGATAACCATCGGCGATGGTTGTCAACTATCCGCCCACCCTGTCAAATGGTTTGTCATTCGATTGACGACGCGTTTGGTGTATTGGTTAGCACTCCTGACTATTACGCCGGCCGTCGCGGGTTCGAATCCAGCAAAGGGGCAAATGTTTGTGTGATGAGCACAAACATTTGTACCTAAGTCATGGATTATGTATTTAAGTATTTATGGGAGACGCCCCCGTCATAATCCTTGTCACAAGGAAGCAAATTCCTTACCACGACAACAGACAATTGGTGTGTTTGTCTGGCGCATATTTATTTATTTAATCAGCATCTTTCTGACACTTAAAGTAACTTTATGATAAGTGTCAACCTTACGATATCCACCCAAACAAAGTTAACCATTGAGGAGTCGTACCAGAAATGCACTTTCGACTCTGGGCGTGCACCGCAAATGCATATCTTGCAAACCACCGGAAATGTATCGAATTCTTTGGAATGCGACCTTTCTTGAATATCTGTCTCCTTTGGAATTTCCGACCTTTCTTTAAAATTGTGAGATCATCGATCAATCTACATTAACACGTTCCGGGACAGTGAACGCTTCCAGTGAAAACAATAAAACATCTATTGTGTTTGGAATAGTGTCCCGGAACGTGTTAAAAAGTGCTGATACCTGATACATACTGCTGATTTAAAATCTGTTTTAGCAATAAATAGGTTAATGTGTATACATCTACCGGCCTAATTTAAAATAAAGGAATGTAGAAATAACTTTTAAAGTATTAAGGGCATGTTTCACCATCCACAAATAAGCACTAATCAATGAATAATTGAAAAATAAACGTCATTTCGTATGAAGTATTGGACAGAAAACACTAACCAGAAGTTAATAGAACATTGTGAAACAGGCCGTAAATATGTTTCAGGCAGTTATTAGATCGATTAGTCGCTCGCTATTGTACTCATGTCTCATTTATTATAAATTTTCTAGTTTATTTTAAATATTTATAAGTTTTTTTACGAGAGAATGTTATAATTATTATAATTTAATGAATGTTGTATAATATTTATTTGCAGATTCCGTTATAAAAACTATTTCATTCACAATCGAAGTTTTATTGTTTTCACGCCTGTAGGCTCACTGTCGCGGAATGTGTTAATCGTCAATTTTTACATTACTTCTTTATAATTTGACATTTATATGCCGCTGAGGCTGATCACAGCGCACCCTCTATACCCTGTATTTGTACATTTAACATCTATTTACCTGTGTATCACAAATAAATGATTTAATTTATATTTAGTGGTAAATTCAATTTCTGAATAAATAAAATATATAATCGCTTGGCTGAGTTTCCGTTATTCTTGGGTCAGATTATGACGCAGGCGAGTCTAGTAATAGTAGTATACTTGGGAAATCCGTCCACTTCGATTTCATTTTTTATTACACAATAATTAATATGTTTCTGAGCCTACAAAAACGTTGGTTAATCCATTTGCTATCTATCAAGAAGATAACTCGCCATTAAAGAAACCAAGCAACTTATATTTTTTTATTAACTAGCGGTCCCAGCGAACTTCGTTTCGCCCCCAGCCCCGTCCCGCCTTGGCCCCGTTTTATGTAAATTTTCTTTGCTATAAACCTCACGGAGCCCGAGACCTTTCCAACGAATGCAAAACCGTGGAAATCGGTTCGTGTGTTCTTGATTTATAGCGTCAGGGAGGAAAACCCGACTTATTTTTATATAGTAGAAGATTACTAGCGGCCTGACCGCGACTTCGTACGCGTTTTTAACCGTAGCCGAATGGCAAAAAACGGAACACTTATAGTTTCGTCAAGTCTGTCTGTCTGTCTGTCCGTCCGTATGTCACAGCCACTTTATTCTAAAACTATTAGCATTACACAATTGAAACTTGGTGGTTAGATGTATCCTGTTAACCGCTGAACGAATATTAAATAGAAAAAATAAAAAGTACATATTAATATTTAAGGGCATTTATGAAATTGAAACCTATAACCTACCTAACATAACTCGTGTTAGTTACGCCACTCATAATAACTCAAGAACGGGTCGATTTTCATGATTTTTATTTAATTTAATCCGTCGTCGCCCCAATAGAATACAGACAAGTAGAGTTTGCAGGGACCGCTAGTAGTCTATTAATTAAATAAATAAATAAATATGCGCCAGACAACACACCAATTGTCTGGTTTCATGGTAAGGAATTATCTTCCTTGTGTTACGAAGTACCAGACAACGATTATGACGGGGGCGTCTCCCATAAATACTTAAATACATATAAACATCCATGACTTAGGTACAAATGTTCGTGCTCATCAAAGTGCTCATCACACAAACATTTGCCCCTTGCGGAATTCGAACCCGCGACGCCGGCATAGTAGTCAGGAGCGCTAACCACTACACCAACGCGTCGTCGAAATAGATACTCGTTACAGGCATGGAGGCACCCAGGTGCCGAGACACTTCTCTTGCCCAGGCAAGTGAAGTGTCAACGAAACGGCCAAGCCACTGCCAAGGTGTAAATTGTATGAAACAAAGACTTGTAGAGCTAGAAGCTTGGGTATCGCTACATGAGACCATCACTTGTAAACAGTGTTCTTGGCAAAATTTTGCATGAAAATTGTGTAATTTTTTTACTAGGTATTTCATTATTTTTATAAAAAGTAATATTATTAATAATATGCTCGCTCATCTCACACATTATCATATATTTATATCCAACAGTGAGAGCTGTATCGAGATCCGTTGAGTAGCTTAGTAGGTGTAAAAATACATATACCTAGCAAATACAAACAATAATAGAAGTAATAAGGGCAAATTATATTTATACTAACATAATGTAATAGGAAAAAATATCTGTGGCTGGTGATGTAAATAAGAAAAGTGCATATTCATATTAAAATTCTATTTAATAATCTCAGTTTTCATTGTACTTTTACAATAATAATAAATTAATTGCACATTGAGCTTAAAACTAACTTGGCAGTCTAATGCGTTAGCTGACAAAAATAGCTAATTTTATTTATTATACTTAATTATAAATTAGGACACTGGGTTTCAGTTAACTTTGGCTGTAAAAATAGTTTGTGACAGATTGTCGATCTTAGAGGAAGAATTTAACTAACATTCTTAATAATTACAAATAATACATTGTCACCCCGATGCGAACCGTATAAGTTTTTATAGAGGTACCTCTACTTTACCTACATATAATTTTCTTATTGTTAAAAACATTTCTATCACATTCCGAACTTGCCTATAAGTTCTAAAGCACATTAAATTATTTATTACCACAAATTAATTTAAATTATTCACTCAAAAATACTTTCACGGCATTTCATGTTCACATCACGACGTCACATTTTATTTTTTATTTTGGTTCCATCTCATTTGAACAGGCCATCCATTTTGACACACCTGAAGGCAATCCTGCCGTAGCCGACCGGGCACCTGGAATCCGCTCTTACGGGCGACAGCACATCATCATCACTGGAACTCGAATCTTCCGCCGCAGGGAATATGGTCCTTTTCCTCCTGGCTCCGTCTATGCAGTTCCCGCATGGTGTCAAAGGGCTGAGTAGTCCAGGCAGCACACCGTCTTCTGAACTCTGTTCATCCGATATCTTTGTCAGAGCGTCCCATATTTCTTTTAGCTCCACGTCAGTGTATTCTTCGCAGATGCACTCGTTTTCTGCTTTGACAGCAGCAATGGTTAAAAGAATTAAAAAGTTAAGGAGCTTGGCCATTTTAGGTGTTGGCAATTCGATGTCGAATACGGTTTTGATACGTAAAGTTTCCTGTGAGTTTATTTATACGGTTGAGGGGTATTCTGCCTATGACTCACGGCGCAAGCTGCGACACTTGACTCACAAATGACAGTCGAAACCATTTTCTAATTACTATTTAGTATTTACTACTTCTCAGTAGCAGTTAAGGTGGACACTAATTATTATTTTTGTTTATTTTGTTATCGATGGAGCCGTTAAGAAATTGGTTGCGTAATTTGTGTAAGTTTATTGCAAGTATTTCGCTGGGAGGAAAAACCGATGGGATTTCGAGTTATGTTATGTGGCACGTGATGTCATTTCTTGGGCATTACATAAACTTTTGAATAATAATTGCTTAATTGCAAGGGCATACGAAACAAATCACAAACAAAAAAGCAAAAACAAAAACAATTAATAAACTTGATGAAAAGTTTGCAACCCTATAATTATGTAAAAATAATTTATTACAAACAAACAAAAATGTAAAAAAAAAACAGAGCTATCAATAAAATTCACATACACTCATAAAAATAATTGTATGCATATACTCGTATTTTATTTCTTTTGTAGTGTGCGTCACGTTTGCTTGTGGTTTTTGTCGAAAGCTGTATAATGATAATAATAATTTCACGAATATGTAAGCCATGTGTGACTGTATGGGATCTTAGGATTGTGTCTAAAATATAAGTACACTGGGAGTAGACACAGTAGACATTAAGAATTGTCGAAGTAGGATTTACTTCCTATGAGAGTTTAGTTGAAACATTTAATTTATGTAGTTATTTCAAACCATTTGTATTCCCTGCGAATTAATATGTTCGTTTGCGATCTCCTAACCTTTGGTCTCTTAACCTAAGGGTTAGGCAACCGTTTAGATTCAAAACCACCTCGCTTTGACTTTTGGTTGAAGTAACGCCCGTTTGTTCGCCCGTTCGCATGTGCAAGCGATTTTGACGAAAAGTGGTTAAGCGCGAGAATTTGGAGTTTTCATAAAAAAAGCTACACCGACGAGAGCCTTAGAATACTTAATGTATGTACCTGATATTGGTAGCCAATAATAAGTATTGGCTTATTAAAAATCGTAAACTGGTAATTTCGTTAAAAAAATACGATTTCCCTACATTTGGTAATCAAGTAAATTTTCCATTTAGACTATAATGACTTATTGTTACAGGTCTCTTGGGAAGTGTTTCAATGATGGCCAATTTGGTGGTCGTTTTGACTATAAAGTTAATAGACGAAGTGAACTAGCCCTAATATGGATGCCAATAAAGAATATTCCGTTTTATTATTATGTGGGCTCGGCAGGAAATTTGGAAGACGTCACACTGACACAGCCATAAAATATGCTAGGAATACTTACGTCTCTATATGAAGGTCGCAGTTTGGTCCGACGAACCTACTAATTTATTTTAACCTGTGAGATAATAAATACTGGAAACGTATTGCAATCTAGTTCACGGCAGTTCAATTCCCATTCAACTAGTTGAGTCGCCAAATTGACATTGCGTTGCAACTGAAGAAAAATTCAAAGTATTTCTATTTCAAGTTGAAAATGAAATGAAAAGAAATTGAAATGAATTTTAACGTAATCCCAGTGTTCTCATGATAATCAAATTTTCCTGAGAATCAATATCGATCAAGTAGGATTGCTAGTAGGTTTGAGGGATTATACGACATAATTTTAATAGTAGAGACCCAGAATAGTGGTAGAGACTCTAAATAAATATAACATCAGATTTGAAAGAAAACTATAATACCTAGCTTGACCGAACTAAAATAAATAAAGACTTTTTTAAATTGTGTAATAAAAAAAGAGTCGATTACTAGCGCAGAGAGAGATTCGTACTGGTCAAGATAAACCATGGAGTGGCTATTTTGTGTATTACATTTTTATGACATTAATTTTATATTATAAGTAGAATAGTATGATGACGCTTGTTGCTGAATTTTTTAGTAATTTTTTGAATAAATCTTTGTTGAAAAATAAGAGAGTTCGGAACAGACATTCGAAATCATATTATTTTACAATTTAATAAAGCGACCATGTCTGCAAGCTACGAATTTGTGTAAAGTCTAATCAGCCAAGTATTATACGAACAAAACTTAAATTACCTAAGATTCAACCTCGAATTCGGCCCGCGTTCTCACACACGCACCACACACACACTCACTCACACACATCTAGATGTTGTAGAAAAATCTTAGTAGCCCCCACCCCTGCAATAATTAGTTTAACAGTGTCTACCCACGGGGGGAGGGAGGGGAAGGGGGGGTATTCTTACAAACACAGTAATCTCGATGAGAGGATGTGCAACTATCGGATGTATAAGAAAATTGAGGAAAACGCCCGTTTCTCGCCAGTTTTGTTCGGGTGGATGTATGAAGTTATTAAGCATTTTTGGAAACAGGGGAGAATGGTTTATTTTGTCAGGGAATTAATCCTATATTAACTGTAGGTTTCGGTTACTAATTTATGCCAGAAGTTTTGTGCCAAGGCTTAAAAATATTAGGAATTAACACAATTTTATTCTAAATGTTGTGATGTAGCTCCCATAATGCATGCCACAAAATGGGTTATTGTAAAATTTAAGCAATTTTATTAATATATTTAATAGTATTTTAATACATAATGTTAAAATTAGTAATAACGACATTCGATTACTTACGTCATTGTCATTTTGATGTTATTAAATCATGAAACTTTTGTGGCTCTGTCTTAAACGCAAGTCTTTGTGATCCATTTAATTTAAAAATAATTTGTAATTGTTTTAAGCGTGAGGTTGTATCGGTTTCATTTATTATAGAACCAACAATCACACAATATGGAATATAAATTGATTTATCTATCAGATGACAATTTTTTTAGGCATTCATGCCGGCAGCAGATCGGATAAAAATACTATTCTAGACCAGGGGGCGTATTGTGATCCAACTTAATCCGTTCAATTTCCAGGCAGTCCAATTCCCACTCAGTATGATGATTTTCTTTGATGTTTGATTTACTAATGAAAAGGAGTAAAATTCACACAAAAGTGATTTTAAAAAGGTACAACTCGATTTTAATTATCATGTCAATATTTTATGTGATTATCGTTGATTTTTAAATGATTTTCGAGTGAAAAGCTCTCGTAATATTAACACAAGTGAGTAAAAAAAGAACTCCCAACCGATAATTTGATGGTATGCCTTAAAATGTTTCTTAGAGCACAGAGAGAAAATAAAATTTTAAATTATCCACCATTTTAAATATGTATGGTAGGTGTGTACCTTACCTACCTAATACCTACAAACAAAAGTGACGAATAATGACCATAATGTAATATTATGAATATGCCAATTATCACTTGGATGAACGCAAATCCTTTATTTCCTGTTAGTAACTTAAGTTTCATTAATTTATTGTGACGTACAATACATAAAACGACAATACATAATACGTAAAACGTCATAATCGTTGTCTGGTACTTCGTAAAACAAGGAAGATAATTCCTTACCACGAAATCAGACAATTGGTGTGTTGTCTGGCGCATAATTACTTTTAATTTTATTGATTTACAACCGCACATAAATAATACAGACTCCCAGACACCACAACCACACCACATCGCAGCGTCAAAATGTGGTCAAGCAGTGGTATTGTGTGAATAGTGTCGCTGCATCTTTTTGTAGTTGCGTTGTGGTTCCGACAATGTCGATGTGGTTCTCGGTTCTTTCTCGGCGTCACTGGTGGTTGCGTTGTGGTTGCGATGTCGTTGCTATGTCGTTGCTATGTCGTTGGTATCACACAAAAAGTCGATAACGACTGCAAAATGTGATACGTGTGAATGACCTTATTCAATAATATACGCCCGACCACGTGGTGTAGTTGTGGTCGTGTGGTACGTGTGAGGAGGCCCAAAGGGTTAAGAACTATCATATTGCAGTAATAGTATTGCGAATAATCTTTTTTATACATCAAAGTGGTGTTAGGGGATTTTTTGCAATGTACAACCGGAAATTTGTAATTCAGGGGGGGGGGGGGGGGGGGACGAAGTTCGCCGTAATTGCTACCTAGTTGTTTGATAAATCGTAGCACATAACACACAATTAAATCCTAGTTTCATCTGTGAGTCTGCTATCTATCAGATTTTGGGTCACCTTCCAAACTTTCTCCGTGAGCTCATAATCTTCAAACTCCGGCATAATATCTGAGATCTGGCAGTTTTCTAAGTATTTTCCAGTCACACCTTCCAGCTCGGGAGACAAACAAGCGTGGATCGAGCACTGAGCGCCCTCTTTCGCCGTCTTAAACACTTTTCCAATGAGAAACACAAAAATGCCGCCTGTTAAATGATTAGTTGAGAAGATGTTCGTCTGCACGATGCCCGGGTGCAGGACATTCGCCGTGATCCCGCTCGGCAGCCGCCGTGACAGCGCCCTCGTCCACAGCAAAACATGCAGCTTGCTGCCCGAATACCTTCGATATTCGCTCCACGACTCGCTCCTCCTGATATGTTCCTCTGAAAATTCTACTGTTTTGCCGGTTTTCGATGTTACTACAACCACTCGGCTGGACCCGGAGGCTTTCAGCTTGGGCAAGAGTAGAAGCGTGAGGAGAGCTGGGCCGAGGTAGTTCACTTGCATCGTGATTTCAAAGTCGTCTTCCGTCACGATGTGCTCAGCAGCGGTCCTTCCGGCGTTGTTGACAAGGATGTGGAGGTTGTCGAAGGATTCGTGGATGTCTTTGGCGAATCTTTGGATGTTGTCAAAGCTGGCGAGGTCGAGTTGTCTGTGGTGGATGTCAGGGTTGCCAGTGGTGGCGATGATATCGTTTGCAGCGACTTTGGCGGTGTGCTCGCGGAGGCAGGTCACGATGACCCTGGCGCCCTGCTGCGCCAGGTGGCGTGCCGTCTCCAGCCCTATCCCGCTGCTGCTCCCGGTGACCAGGACAGTCTTCCCGTCCAGCCGGGTTGTACACCTGCATTTCGCATTCCGACCCTCTTCCGAGTACGATCTAAAGCCGATAAGCATTATGATCGTGAAAATAGCTGAGCACACGCAAAATTCTAAAACATATTGGAACATCATCAATAGTACCATTTTGAAAATTATTACTTGGATTGTATATGAAATTGCTTAGATTTTACTACAGTGCGAGTAGGTATATGATTTGTTCTGAAATCTGAAGTTGGCCTCTGAATTTTAATTTTTATAATTTTTGCTCAGCACAGACCAAATTAACTCTAAGAAATTATATAGGGTGATGCATATGCATAACTATTATACTTATTTTACAATATAAAGCGTCATTTTTAGCGTCGTTTTATTCAGTACTTATGTATATTTCAAAGTAAAACTGTGTTTTGTATAGTTCTAAATTGGGGAAGACTGGGACAAATAATAATAATAATAGTCCCAACTAACTTTTTTTTCAGTTGTTTTGAGTTCAAATAAACGATTTTTTTAATATTATTATTGGCCGATTTCGACTACAGTGGCCAGTCACAACGACTAACCGACTGCGCGGGTATTATAGTGCACAAGTGTGTGCGCAAACACAGGTGCACTCTACTCCTTTCACTCTGACACGCAGCAATCTAACACGACCAGAGGGTGATCAGGCGCAGGACCAACGGCTTTACATGCTTTTCGAGGCACGGGGGTGAAACACCGCCAACTTCCAAACTCCGGGATACCCTGAGAATTTCTGAATTCAGGTACATATTTTTGGCCCGACCCAGGGATCGAAGCCGCGACCCCAGGCGCAGCCGTGATAGATTACCTTATAAATTCTTGGAAATAATTATGCTATTGGCGTATTTTTTTTTACATAGGTACAAAAACAAGCAGGCGGGGGGGGGGGGATGGTAACTGAAAAGTAATTAAAACTGTATGACGGTAAACGCAGTTTAAAAAAAGCAACCTGTTGATAAAATTATTTTACCAAATGTTAATAATTATTCATAACAAGTTTTTGTCTTGTTTTGTAGTGGTTGGTATGTAAACAAACCGGCTAAGTGCGAATCGGACTCGTGCACAAAGTATCTACTAACTTTGTAAGCATTTTTATTGCCCTAAGATTACCTTATGAGGTTACCCTAAAATAACAAAATATCCGAAATTATGAAACCAAACCAGTTTAAATATCTTGGCAAAGACTTACAATTTTTTTTTTACTAAAACAGATAATCTCAATCAATACTACAATTTCAGTTCTTTATCTAAACGCGTTTTGGAGGTATAGTAGATTATTCACTAAGGAAATAAACAAGTGTCAAAAGGCACAAAATTAAATGTTACAGGAACAGGACACTTAATCGAAAAATTATAGTGCGAACTCATAATAATTTTAAAATACCTATTCAACGATACCCCACACGATGGGTTAAGAGAAACAAAATAATACCCCCTATATTTGTAAGAATCCAAAAAAAATTTTTTTTCATTTTATTTCACCACTGACGGGGAGATTAAAATACATTAGCATTGCTAAATGACATTTTTCTAGTACTTAAGGTAAGCTAAACCGCGGACGGACGGACAGACAAGGGTTCCTTGTTGGATTTCGGAACCCTAAAAAGTTAATTTTAGACATCACTGATTCATATAAAACATAGGAGTACTAGGTGTTGATTTTTGTCTTTCAAAAAATGATTGAATTACTAACTAAATACTTTATATGTCGAGTGTTTGCTTACATGGGCATTTTTGTAAGCATCTTGACTTACGTTCTGAAAAAGGATAGAAATTTTTAGTTCTAATCAATTGGACAGTAACAGCAACAATGGTAAGAAATACTAATTATACTCTGTACTGGTAGCTACCAGGAGCCCTATTTTTGAATCACTCGCGTCAAGATGGCGTGTGGTATTCTATGATTAAAGTCGAATTTTGGAATGAAAACCAGTTGTAATCTACACAAAAAGGATTTGAAAAATCATTCCTAAATTTTGTGAGTACTCACGTCTAGATTTTGAGTGATTTCCGTTGATTTTTAATGTGTTTTCGAACGAAAATCACATGCCATATCCAAGCGAGTGATTCAAAAATAGGGGCCCAGTAGCCTTAGCTTAGTACTCGAGGTCCTAGCCGCCTTACCACTTTAAAAACGAAAAAACCTTGCACAAACAACACATTTTAAACAGAAGACGACGCGAGGCGCAAGCGATAATCTCTTTAAGGTCTGGGGCCATATTTTTGAATCACTCGCTTCAAGATGGCGTGTGGTATTCAATGATTAAAGTCCAATTTTGAAACGAAAATCAGTTGTGTTCCACACAGGAGGGATTTGAAAAAAAAAGCTAAATTTTGTAAGTACTGTCTATATTTCGCGTGGTTTTATTTTATTTTTAATTCACACGCCATATCCAAGCGAGTGATTAAAAAATAGAGCTCCTGGGCCCAATTCTGGGCCTTATTGATCTTATTTTCTTTTGACTTTGTTTATGTTAGCGATTATTGTTTCTTAATTTTTGTTTTGTCGCGTAATGTGCTGTGCTAGTGCATTTATTTTCTACTTATTGTTTCTATCTATTCTTTAGTTATTTTATTGTTCAGCAAGACTAATACCTATTATTTTTCTTTATAGCTCTGGATCCGGAAATCAGGTCTATTAAATTTTGTGATTACTCAAAAATGTCTTCCTACGAACGACTGATGAAATTACCTGGTATTGGGTTTTAACCTTATTGAATCATTTACTTGCAAGAATACAGTACCTATTATGTTGGTGTTTAGTAATATAGATAGAGATGAAGCACACCCAAAACAGAACACTGGAAACTGGAAATAAATATCATTTGCCAAGATCCATAAATTAAAAAAAAAATATATACAAACTCTTAAATCATTGTATTCATAAATGCATAGTTAATCAGTGAGTTGCTTTAGTAGGTAGTTCAGTGTGCATAACATAGTTTTAATAAAACGATAGATTGTTGTATTTTGTTTCAATGTACAGCGACAGCACATCAGACTTTACATTTTTGTTGAAAAATAGCCCTTATTCCAACAGCATAAGATACCGCAGTGTTTAGCTTGACATGCTCTCGTCCGTACTTACCGATTGAATAACATTAATCTTTATTGATTTGCGGCAGATTCACTCCGATTTTTGACTGTATTACTAACTTTAAATTAATAAAATAGACATTTGAACAAGTACGTACCTACTTGTACTTCTGCCAAAAAATCATTTACATATTGCTTTTATGTCATGTCAAAAGCAATATAAACTATCCTTAACCTCTTGAGCGCTCGTGGTAGTGAGTTAAAATCTAAATGCCTCCATCTCCCTCCCCGTTTGTTCTAAACATTTCCGCCTCCGAAATGAGCTCTATCTTCGCTTTCTTTAACTACGCCCGAGCGAGAGAGCACCATCCGACCTTTCAATTTTCGTCCAGCGTTTCTTATTTAGTTTCGCGCAAATTATCTCCAATTCTTCATATTATTAAACATCTAGGGGGAACTAGCCCCCGGGGGGTGGGGGGGCCTAATGACGTAGCGGTCAGCACCCCCACCGACACACTTGTTTCTTGTAAAATTTTTCCCCAATCTTTATTTCGTACGTATATAATTAGAAGCGGCGCGCGTGTGCGTGAATATATCTGGCTGTGTGCGTGCGTGTGATACGCGTGTGTGCGTAAGGGTGTGTAAGTCCAGTTATTAGTTTTCTTGGGAGTTCGGGATGCTTTGTTAGATTTCGATAATTCGCGACAGGCTAGCATGGGGGTGGAAAAAATCAATATGGCGGAATGAATATGCCACGTCGGAGGTTATTAAGAGAATTCTTATTTATCCAAGAGTTTGTGTTGTTTTGTTTGGATATTGTATGCTGGAATGGGCTGCGTGATTAAAGGAAATGTATAATGATTATTTTTATTGCAATGTCCTTAAGGAAAGTGGAATCGATTTTGATATTCAATATAAGGTCAACAGAAAGCATAACTTACGTAACACGTCATTTGCATCAAATAATGGATTATATTGAACTAAAGCCACAGTCATTGAATATCAACTCTAACTATAGATAGTGCCATCCACGAAGGCGCGCCCCACCTCTCGTCCAAATCGTTTATAGTACTTGTGTGCAAGTTTTTGGATTGAATTTGGAACATCATAATGACTAATGAATGACAAGCACACTTCAAAAAATACACTTAAAGGGAAAGATGCTCTACTTGGATATGGTTTTAAGTAGGTATGGTTAGTTACTAGAAAAGTAATATATTATTTTTAAACTGCACAAGCATCATTTTTACTATTGACGTAAACGAAATACGTAAGAACGTTTTATACATTTAAAAAAATGTTTAAAAACTTTCTTTATAAGAGAACCATCGGTCCACCGGGACTTTATACGCGTGAATTGCTTTTTTTTCGTACACGTAGGTCCTAGTGTAATGTTTTATAGCCTTCCCCGATAAAGTACATCCCGGTAATATTATAAGTTACCACATGTTTTTTTTTATTTTAAATTGTTTATGGTGTTTAAGTTACCATTACAATTCTTTCAGTAAATTTAATAATGACAGTAGATTATACCAGGTTTATTTTTTAGTACAACACACTGGGTTTTCCTTGACATTTTAAAAATAATTTAAGCAGAGCCACTTTCGTGACTAGTATGAATATTTGAATGACGGCCGGCTCGCAACTGACGCATGTGTCACCCCCCGCACCCCGCACCTTCATCAATCAAAAAAAGAGTGGGGCGCGCCTTCGTGGATGGCACTATCTATACTTGCTATGATATAAATAATACTTATTTCAAGAAATCATTCCGTAAAGAGGTTACAGTGGGGATAAAACTGTAAAGGACCCTACAAGACCTCGTGCTCATCGCACAAGCGCTTGACCCGAGATTCGAACCCATCACTGAATGACTGAGTCTATCTATGTCATCCATAACAAATCAGGGGCTATATTATTGAATCACACGCTATATCCGAAAAAAATAATTAGATAAAAACTAAGTAAAATCAACGAAAATTAAGCTAAATATAGGCGCTAGTAAGATAAAACTGAGTAATTAATCTTTTTGATTATCACTGCCTTGTTGATATCAACTTATTTTCAATCATAGAAAACCATACATCTTTTTAAGAATATTAATTAACAAAAGTAATTAAAAAATAAGGCCTCTAAGGGTTATCTATCGTCATCGACTGCTGTATCAGAGGTTCTAGCTAAGGGGGAAACGCTCAATGTTTAAATGTCAATTATTAGTTTATTTTTGTTTTTATAGTGTTTTGTCACCATACAAACTTAATAATATAAATTGCACTTGTAAAAAGACAACTGTGAACCTGTGACAGACGAGGAATTGCGTAAGACACGGGGTTCAATTCCTCGTCTGTCACAGGTTCACAGTTGTCTTTTTACAAGTGCAATTTATATTATTATGTCATTTATTGCGAAATACAAAACAGCGCTGAAAACATATACAGGGTGTGACCTGTAATAGGAGCAAAAATTAAAAAAAAACCTATAACAGATGCAATAAATGAATATTTGATTTGATTTGAAAATGTAGGCCCTTTAAGTGACGAGTAATCCATATTAAATGGTTTAATTTTTTAAATTGAAAAATAATTTTATTGTTATTTTCTAATAAAATAAATCGAACCAGCAATGTATTGCAAACAAACGGGTCCGGTCATAGAACTTGACATTGTCATTTACTACAACGAGTTTGCGATTTTGATATACATTGACTAGAGATTACAACTTTGGATTATTATATATTTTAGTTAAAGCATTTTGGAGCACTATGACCAGGGGCCCTATTTTTGAATCACTCGCTTGGATATGGCGAGTGATTTTCGTTCGAAAACGATTTTTTTTCTATGACTTTTGACACTACGTCGAACGAAAATCACTCGCCATCTTGAAGCGAATGATTCAAAAATAGGGCCCCAGGTCAAGGTAACTACGAATACTCTGTAGAATCATTGATTAAATTTTTTGCTCATATTACAGGCCACATCTTGTATAAATCGTTTATTTCAGGCCACACAACCCATTTCGGTGAAGTTAGTAACAAAGTTCTTAGCCTAGGGTTAGAAACACAATATTTATTGACCAAAAAAGAATAAAAAAAAAGAATAAAAATGTGTCATTCACAGCAGCGCCATGCCACTTGAGATGGCGCAACAGTGACTGACGTACGGACAATGTAGTCTAAAATCAGCGTCGTGGTATGCGTTCTGCTACTGCCACGGCCAATGCTGGCGCGGAAGTCTCGACATAGTTCCCTGTAAAACCACCAGGTGGCGCTCAAAAAATGCTGCGACAAAATTGGTATTTTCGTGTATTTATTGATTGAGAAGAATGCTTGAATCAAGTTAATTTTTTTTTAGGATTTATTAAAGATTAAGCTTCGTAAGTTAGAAGGATACGATGGAGCAGAAAATCAGAATATTGACATTGTCTATATACGCGAAGTGTCAAACATCATGCTTGAGCGAGTGTCTTTTCGACTTTAAAGCCTACTTGTACCTACTTTTAGTGAATTACTCATGGATTCTGTAATCTTAAATAATCTTTCAATTTAAAAAAAAATATGTTTAATAAGGTTGATTTTTTTTCTTTCTTTCTTTCTTTCCCTGTCTCTAGGTTGATCCACTGCTTATATTTCTTAGCGATATCATTTGATAGTAAGTTGCCTTGGAGATTTTAATGTCTCAAAATACATGGTCATTGGTCACCATCACCAATTGTTGATGTACTTTTTTACATCTCTCAAAATATTAATGATTGTTATCAACATCTTAACTGCAATATGAAAGCGAGCGGTTTACTTAAACGTAGCTGCAGCAGTTCATAAATCCGACAAAACTGATGAACCACGAATCACCAGGGGCTATATTTTTGAATCGCTCGCTTGGGTATCAACGATAACCCGTTTTCGAACGAAAATCACTCGCCATTTTGAAGCGAGTGATTACAAAATAGAGCTCCAGTTCATTCTTAATACTGATGTAAGGTAGGCCCGTAGGTAATATAATATAAAGTGTGCTGAAACATAAAAGACTGCGAAAGAAATCAGTTACTTGAAAAGAATTTAGCAAACATAAAGACCTAAAGATTTCGTACGAATTGTTTATCGAAAAATATTTATCAATTCTGAAAAAAAAAACCTATTAGTAGTGGAACAATAGTGTCAAGCCAGCCATACTCGTATCAAGTATCAGCATCACTATGGCTACTAAAAGGAATGGCTGTCAAACGAAAAACATCAACATCA
Source organism: Pyrausta aurata (assembly GCA_963584085.1). Taxonomy (NCBI): domain Eukaryota; kingdom Metazoa; phylum Arthropoda; class Insecta; order Lepidoptera; family Crambidae; genus Pyrausta; species Pyrausta aurata. Next base: position 8,034,386 of record OY757278.1, on the reverse strand, counting down.
CAATAAGGTTTCGATATCACCACCTAAATATCAGCACCGTTATGGTGGGTAAACATCTTATTTACTTCACTGGTAATTTAGTAATCGCAAAACAATCTTTATTACTAAAACTTAATTCCATGCTTAGAGACAATCTAAATTCTAGCTGTTTAGAGTTTAAAGTTTTCAATTTAATCAATTTTGATGGAAAATGTATAGTATAATTGTCTAAGTCTGAAAGTTTGCTTTCCACACATTTTGTGTCAAAATTGAAAACGCCGATATATCATTATCTGAGCTTAAATCAAATTAGAGGCTTAGATCAAATTTTTCTAATAAAACTTGTTTTCTTATTTTCCGTTTTGCGGCCCTTTTGCATTTAATGTGCGATTTATGTATGGTCCAAAGATGACACCGCGGACCCGCATACATATACTCGCAGACCCCCAGGGGTCCAAGGGTATCCAGGGTATTAAATACAGCATTCAAAAATGGAGGTATATTTTTTAATTTGTCGGGTCATCTTATTCTTGGTTTAAGCATGGTGCTATCTCTTTTGTAATACTTGAGTATAAGTACAAGGGTATTGACCCTTGTGTGTTTATACACATAACCAATTTCTTGCATCGCGCAGTCAGGTAAAACTAAACCTTACTGGAAATTCCTAGAAAGTGTGTGCTCGAGAGTAGAAAGATCGTGTTTCTTTTAGTAATGGTAAAATAATGGCTTCTATTTATTCCAACATAATAAGTTTCTATGGCGACGTACGTAGATGGACAGACGTGTGGGTTCATGGCTATTTTGGTGTGATATTAGATTTCCAATAACACTTTTGTATTAGAAGAAATGTCTTTTCTTCTCTTTGACATTATAATGAGAACAAAGGCTCTTTCTTTGAACCAACCACGGCTAGATTTCCACTGAATTTTGTTCTAAACTAGAAATAAATGAAATCAATTAAAATTTTTAGAAATAAAGACGCGAGTGCTTCGAACATATGACCCCAAAAAGCCCTACTTTACAGGGTTCAATAGTTATACACTAGGCAAGGCACACAGTAGCATCATTTCCAAATTTTGGGCTCCTCCAAAATCAAGTGTAGTTTTATTTTACTTTAAATATGAATTTTAGTGTTAAATAAGAAGATTTGTTTATAGTTCTGGCATGCAAAAAGTATCCGATAAATCTGGAGACCAGAGTTGAATTGGTATTTTTAAAACCATAAACTAACAGACATAAGATAAATGGGATAAACATAACATCATTATCATTATCAGCTCTAGGACGTCCATTGCTGAACGTGGCCTTCTCCATGGTCTTCCACAGTGACTGGTTGCAAGCCTGCATCTAGTGTACCCTGCGAAAATAGGTAATTTAATGATCATGATGATCAAATTTAGAGCTAGGGAAGATAGTGTGGTGGTTTTCCTCTTGCCTTCTACAGCGCAGTTTAATAACCGGGGTCTTCACGCCTCTAAATGACCAGACAAAAGCATTTATTTCATTACCCAACACCAGGGGAACGCTTATTTAATAGGGGCGTTTACTCGCCATGGCACAGGGTCATCACTGAATATTGTAGCTTTTAATAGAGAAGCCGATTCCACTAGACTCCCCACCACATTCTGGCTGCTCATACAACATATTTGCTAACCACCATATCTGGTGACCGTACACTTTTTAGGGTTCCGTAGCCGAATGGCAAAAAACGGAACCCTTATAGTTTCGTCAAGTCTGTCTGTCTGTCTGTCTGTCTGTCCGTCCGTATGTCACAGCCATTTTATTCTGAAACTATAAGCATCACATAGCTGAAACTTAGTAGGTAGGTGTATTTTGTTCACCGCTTTCCGATTCAGATACAAAAAGTAAGAAAAATAATATTTAAGGGGGGGCTCCCATACATGAAACTAAAACCTAAAAATTTTTTTTACTCAAACCTATGCATGTGGGGTGTCTATGGATAGGTCTTTTAAAATGATGTTGAGGTTTCTAAAACCATTTTTTCTATAAATGTAAGGTTTGAGATATAGACGCTTCCAAAGTGGTAAAACGGGCGTCCCCCCCCTCTAACTTTTGAACTAAGAAAGTGAAAATTTTGAAAAAAATATATGATGTAGACCTCAACAAAAACTTGCAACGAAATTGGTTTGAAGGAGATCGAACCAGTAGTTTTTGAGATATTGCACATTTTTATCAACCGCAAATATAACTTTGTCTTTCATACAAGCACTATGAAAAACAAAGTAATTTTTGCTGTCGCAATATATTGTGATGTTTTCGTTAAGTGAAAGTAAGTGGACCCTGAATTCAGTTAAGGGTGGCACGGAACCCTCAGTGCGCGGGTCCGACACGCACTTAACCGGTTTTTTTTTATTGTATCTTAAACTGTAAGTTGTAACTTAAACCCTTAAATACCTATTGGTTGGTGGCCGTGCCTACACATACCTTAAGTAAATAAATACGAAAATAACTCACACAGATGGACATTATTGAGTCGCAAAAACTTTTCACGCCATATCACGATTTGCAGGGTGCTTTAAAAAGAACCTGAAAGATCCTGGGAATGAAAATGGTCTCGTCTCTGGTGATGAAAATACACATAAAAATTTTGGGAACAAAAAATAGGATTTTGGGTAATGTCGCTTTTAATAGAGAAGACTACTAATAGGATCCAAGTAGACCCACATTCTGTTAATCCTGCCGCTGTATGGTCGGGGACTGCTTATTCAACATACCCGCAGCTAACCACCATTATAGTGGCCGTTCACTATCTCTCTCTCCTCCTACCTACTCCGCTATGGCTGAGCTGTAAGGGAACTTTAAAAATAGGTAAATATCTTCGTATCGTCAAAGGGTTCTTGTCTTTGCATCGGGAACCCTAACTGTGGGATGAGGGTCAAACGCGTGTCGTATTTACTTAACAGTAAAAGTCGTGTCGCCTGCAATGTTTTACAAGGCTACAACGTTTTCTTATCGTTTTCTATTACCTGCATTTTTTTTCTAACTTCATAAAAAAGAGGTATTCAATTCGACCTGTTGGAATTTGACAATATTTAAGTGTGCTAGTAAGTTAGTTAGTTTGGCTGGGGTGTTTTCCGCACTTAGCCTCACGATTGGGCCATTGTACGTATGTCCCTTCATTTCATTCTAGCCACCCCAGGCTCTCCCAGAAGGCTAGCAATCTGCCTAGATTGCTAAAGGCCTCCGGGAATGTAGCCGGGGATTTGAGAATGTTTGCCCGTTGTTCCACCACACTCACGCACTCCATGAGCACATGCTGTGGTGTTTCTTCTGCCTCCATGCAACCTCTGCATAGGGGACTGTCTGTGACACCTATTGTGAATAGATGTTTGTTTAAGAGACTGTGGCCAGTTATAGTGCTTATAACTATGCGCAATTTGTCTCTTGGTAACCGGATGAGGTTGCGGGCAAGCCTTTTCGAAGCTTCCGGAATTGCGTCTTTTGTTTGCCTGCAACCTTCACCATTTCTCCACTCTGCTTGGTGTGCTGCTTCGGTTTCTGCACGTAGCCAAGTTCTTATTTGGGCCTGCGGTATAGGTAGTAATGGTTTCGGGCCATATAACGTTGTCGCTGAGCCCCTCTTGGCTAGTTCGTCGGCTGCGTCGTTGCCTAGTGAGTTGCTGTATTATTCTTATTTAAGTGTGATGATCTAGGTAAGCTTCCGAACACATAATAATATGCAAAGTTTCGTATGTATGTGTGTTTGTGGAATTTCTCGAAAACGAAAAGTGATACGAGATGATTCTGTTGGTTCAGTCAGGTTCAGGTACATACTTACTTAGAGAATAGACTTACTTATACAAATTTCATCAAAATTAGTTCAGTAGTTTTCGAGATGTGGGTAAAAAAAGACAAGAAATAAAACGTAATTGAAAAATTTTATTTTACCACTTCCAAAAGAAGTCACTTTTTTTTAAATAACGCATTTCTCTTAGATTTAGGAGAAAAAAAAACATTGGAGTCGGTGCACGATTTCCAGCATAGTACACCAATCTAAATCTAAGACAAATGCGTTATTTTATTCTGTTTAGTGAGTTCCTTGAAGGAGGTTTAATAACCTATTGTGACTGTTAATATTCAGAGAAGAGTTCACTGGCGAAAGTGAAGGTTTTTTTATTATTAGTTACAAATAAACAGCTGACAGCAACCTTTGTATTCCAACGCGTGTAAGCATGGGAAATTTGCCGCTGAAACAATTTTTAAGCCGGCCTTAGTTTTGAAAAGGAATTATAAAGGCTGTTTCCCCACTGCACCGTTCTAAACCATGACCGTGCTAGAAACGTGTCAGGTACAAAAAAGAAAGAAAAGAAAGAAAGAAAATAAATTTATTCGACCTTAATAAACAAAATTTTTAACATTGAGAGATTAATTAAGATTACAGAATCCATGAGTAATTCACGGGTACAGACTTGGAAATAAACATTGAGGTACGAATATATAATTTAGATAAACATAATTAAAGTAATAAAAGTTATTTTATGGTACTGTCTCCTTTTAATATTATTTTAATTTTATGCTTTTTTTAATGTTAATTAAAAAAAGCATAAAATTAAAATAATATTAAAAGGAGACAGTGGTGCCACCATTTCAACAGACAGATGCATTAAAGTGCATTAATGAGCCTAAAAGATTTGAATTAATAATAATAATAAAAACAATTATTGTTTCCTTGCCTAACACCTTTCTTAACACAGTCGCTTTTAACAAACGGTGCAACAATAAATTTTTAACAAAAAGCAAAATAATACGCTCTACCTTGCCCACAACGGAACGAATTGACAGACAGCGTTCTGTCTCACCATTATATATATAGAGCAAGCGAGAGCGTATTTTGCCGGTGCTGACACGCTCCGTGCATGACACGCGACGGTCTTGGTCGGTTACGGAACGATCTAATGGGCAAGGTGTCATAGTTTTCAATACAAAGAATATTTGTTTTCCCCGACACGTTCCAGCGCATTAATGGTATGCTACTATATAGTGGGCTAGAACCTTTTATCATCTGACTCTTACCTGTTAAACAATTTTGGACTAAATAAATAAATATGCGCCAGACAACACACCGATTGTCTGGTTTCGTGGTAAGGAATTTCTTCCTTGTGTTACGAAGTACCAGACAACGATTGTGACGGGGGCGTCTCCCATAAATACTTAAATACATATAACATCCATGACTTAGGTACAAATGTTCATGCTCATCACACAAACATTTGCCCCTTGCGGGATTCGAACCCGCGACGGCCGGCGTAATAGTCGGGAGAGCTAATCAATACACCAAACGCGTCGTCAAAAATTAGACCGACCCGGCATTCAAACCCGGGACCTTTGGTAGCAACCAGTGAGCTGACCGCTATACCGACGAGGCTACCTACTAACCTTTAAAGATTTTCCTTACAAACTGACAGCATTTCCTCGTTTTTCCTCAATTTATTGTGCAGTGCAGTTCCAGCACTTGACACGGAGCGCGCTTGACAGGCGATCCGTCTTGTTGTGTTGCCTCTTGGTCAAGCTGACAGCTCCTTTTTAATTGCCTTGGATAATTATAACGTTTATTTATCTCGTAAATTTAATGGTCGGAAGGACTGATTTTTCAATAATCAGACAAGAAACATTAGTCGAATAAAATATAATGTGGTTGATTTTAAAACGTCACCTATTTGATAGCAATCATTTCAGTAACTACTTAATTTTAAACTGGGCTGCTGTGTACTTTATCAGTCAGCTATGTTTTTTTTATTTTATTTTATTTTTATTTTGTTCAGGACAATAAACAATTGTACAATTATGATTTAAGGATATTTTACATTAATATTACTTATTGTACAATCAGCACCATTATCCCCTACTTACAAGTAAAAATGTTGCCTCAAATTCTATACTAACCTATTAAGTTAAATAGACAGAAATATTGCATGTATCAATGAAAAGATTTGAATAAACAAGTTCTACAAAGATAATAAACATAGAATACCATTATTATGAAAATCTAATTTGAGCAACTGTAGTCATGTGGATACCTACCGTTACTCAAATCAAACTTAGGGTTTTTAAAGACTGCTGTAATCAGTCAGGTATCAAACGACGACTCCCGGGAGTCGCATAACAATGGAATTTCTATTGTGTCTCGTTCACACATACTTGACGAGTTAAAGGATCGAGTGTTAATTAAATTAAATATGACTCAGTCAACATTCAAGACATCTAGTAAGTAAAAGAATTACTTTCAATAAGTTTCAGTTTCACTTGTTTTTTAAATGACATTTGTGCATGCTTAAACAGATCGACATCTGTGAAATACATATTATAAGACTTCATTAAACGATGAAGTGGGGCACGTTTTCCAGCATTAGTTCTACATAAATTGGGCTCAAATAAACGATGGGCGTGAGTATCGCGTATACGTTGAGACCGGCTAGGGACGCGGTAATACATTTGATTTGTGAGATCTATACAGTCAAGTTTATTATTGCAAATATTAAAAAGGACTCCTTGATCTAAGAGGAGTCTCCTAGCTTCAAGCGACATGAGTGAGAACTTCCGCAATAATACGTCATAGGAGGACTTCGCGTGAAAACACTTGTAATTAGTAGCTTTAGGAAATTTGCGTTGCACAACTTCTAGCTGGCTGACATACTTGGCATAAAAAGGGTTCCAGATAACACTTGCATATTCCAGCTGAGACCTGATCAGAGACCTGTATAAAAGCAGGTAAGTGGCTGCATTTTTGAAGTTATTACTAGCTCGGATAACAAAGCCGAACATTTGGAAAGCTTTACTTATAACGTTGGTTTTGTGGATATCAAAATGTAGCTTAGAATCAATGAGTAGGCCAAGATCTTTAATCAAAGAAACTTTCTCTAGGGCAGTATCACACAGTTGATAGTTAAAGTTAATGACAGAGATCTTCTTTGTGAAAGTTATAGTTTTACATTTAGCGAGGCTCAAGTGCAACTTGTTCCTAGCACAATACATCGATAAACGGTCCAAGTCCTCTTGAAGCCTTTCGCAGTCACTTACATCTACAATTCTCCGAAAAACCTTAAGGTCGTCTGCATAGAGTATAAACGAGTTTTATCTGACGTTAGAAAAATTTGCCCTAAATCTAATCCCAAAAACTGTGATATAATTTTTAAGAATTTAATATTGCAATTGAAGGTATGAAATTGGATCTGGATTCTTTTTAGGGTTCCGTAGCCGAATGGAAAGAAACGGAACCCTTATAGTTTCGTCAAGTCTGTCTGTCTGTCTGTCTGTCTGTCTGTCCTTCCGTATGTCACAGCCACTTTATACTGAAACTATAATCACATAGCTGAAACTTGGTAGGTAGGTGTATTTTGTTCACCGCTTTCCGATTCAGATACAAAAAGTAAGAAAAAATAATATTTATCCTAGGGCTCCCATACATGAAACTAAAACCTAAAATATTTTTTTTACTCAAACCTATGCGTGTGGTGTGTCTATGTATAGGTCTTTTAAAATGATGTTGAAGTTTTTAAAACCATTTTTTCTAAAAGTGTAAGGTTTGAGATATAGACGCTTCCAAAGTGGTAAAATGGGCCCCCCCCCATCTAACTTTTGAACTATGAAAGTGAAAATTTTAAAAAAATATATGATGTAGATCTCAACAAAAACTTGCAACGAAAATTAGTTTGAAGGAGATCGAACCAGTAGTTTTTGAGATATTGCACATTTTTATCAACCGCAAATATAACTTTGTCATTCATACAAACACTATGAAAAACAAAGTTATTTTTGCTGTCGCAATATATTGTGATGTTTTCGGTAAGTGAAAGTAAGTGGACCCTGAATTCAGTTAAGGGTGGCACGGAACCCTCAGTGCGCGGGTCCGACACGCACTTAACCGGTTTTTTTTAAAATCAATGCGTAACGCCTGTTTTACAATGTCTGAATAAGTTCCCATTAGCGGTGTCTGTCCACTACTTCATACGAAATGACGTTTCATATTTCATTATTCGTTGTTTAGTGCTTATTTGTCGATGGTGAAAAAAGGCCTTTAACGTTTGGTTTGTGCTCGGAAATTATGCTGTCAAGTAAACTTTGACCTACTGGGCCGACCGAGGATGTATTTGTATATTTATTATGGACTTGTTGGCCTTGTTTTACATTCCCTTTCAAAAACAAAAGAACTACTCAGGTAGTACCTACAATAACAAAAAACACTCGATACGAAATCGATTCATTTCTTTTATTGAAGCAAAAAGCAATCTGTTCCGCGAAAGCGGTTGTGTTAGAAAACTTCCATTGACCAAAAGCTTCCTTTATTTATACAGGGTTATTTCTGAATACACTGGGAAGTCTTATTTTGACATTCTAATACAACCAGTCTTCGGTATTCTTAAGGAAGCCGTTGATAACACTTAATAGGGTCAATTTCAACAAAGTCGATTTTTTTATCACTTCGGTGAACTTTTTTATTTTTAACATTTTTCGAATTTAAACTATGGTTTATGATACTTCTTGATGTTGTTTAGATCAATACGTAACGCCATCAAAATATCTTGATAAACTAAAAAGATACATTACTTCAAAGTTTTGATGCCACCGAAATGAAAAAACGATTCATCGAAATGAAATAACTCGCCCACCGAAATGACAACACTTATCCACCCAACGAAAACCTTTAATAACAAAATTACTTCTATACACTAAAACACGTGGTTCCTCGTGACTGCATCCGTGCGTTTTCATTTCACTCCATTCCCGTAGGTCGTAGCGTGATGTTTTACAGTATCCCGTATGTAGAAGTTAACCTTTCTTTCAGGACTCATATATTATTATAATGGAAAACAGCAATTCTCCCTTCGAAATTTAAGCGCCGTGCACCGCGCATAATACGGGTCATAAGCTAGACTCTGTGACTCAAATTTTCATTTTTTTTATTTACTATTTATTTAAATGTAACCTGATTTACAAATAAAATAGGCCTTCGGCTATTCAAACTCGCATCGCAAAATAAACAAGTAGAAAAAGTATTTGTATTAAGAGTAGTCGAAAACCCATCACTAGATGACAATTTGGTAGATTTTCTTATGTACAAAACTTGAAAAGGACATAACTTACATTTTTTTATATATTTTCTAATGACTATCATTGTCTAGCCTATCACCCATTTTAGGCTGGACCTCTATTTAAGGGACACCAAGTATAGCCAATAACCTTTTCCGATAAATGAGCTATCTAACACATTTTTTTTTCAAATCGGAGCAGTATAGTTCCTGAGATTAGCGCGTTTAAAAAGTTTTCGAACTAAGCGCTTCTCGCCAACTTTCATAATGCGCACAGCAAAAGAATGGAACTCTCTACCCGCATATGTGTTTCCATCGGTCTACAACCCTGTTATTTTCAAAAAAAGGGTAAACAGGCTTCTTCTGGGTGAGTTCGCTTCATCGTCGTCCCTGTCTGTGCCTCGTCTCGGTATAGTATAGAGACAAAAGTAAACCCATATCATATGAAAAATTTTTTTTTAGCTTAACAACACTACTAGCGGTCCCCTTCGACATTTTCTGTGCATTTTGCCTTTACTCCGTTCCCGTAGGATTCAGCGTGATGTTGGCTCGCCTTAAAGCAGTTGCAAAATCTGGTGCTTGGCTGCATGCTTTGCCATCTCCACAGTTGGGTACGCTTCTCGACAACAATTCCTTAAGAATTGCAGTAGCTTTAAGACTGGGCTGCAAAGTTTGTGAACCTCATCGCTGTATTTGTGGTGTGATGGTAGATGAAAACGGCCACCATGGACTGAGTTGTCAAAGATGTGCGGGACGGTTTCCGAGGCACCATTCTATTAATGAATTTGTCGTCGGGCCACGGTTTCCGTCAATAATCCTTGCGTCCTAGAGCCACCAGGCTTGTCCCGCACGGATGGTAAGAGACCAGATGGCCTAACGTTGGTTCCATGGCGAAGAGGGCGTAGCCTCTTATGGGTCGCAACATGCGTTAGACACATTTACGGCATACTGTAACTTCAGCAGGTTCAGCGGCGGAAAATGCTGCCAAGTTAAAACATACTAAGTATGCTGAGCTAAAGTCTGAGTATGATTTTGTTCCAATCGCTGTGGAGACGGCTGGGCCCTGGGGTGATGAGGCACGTGAGCTTTTCAAAGAGTTGGGACAACGACTGAGGGATAAGGGTAATGATCCCCACTCTGGCTGGTTCAACAGGTTTCCATTGCTATTCAACGAGGCAATGCTGCTAGCATAATGGGAACCTTTGGATCGGTCAGAGCGTAGAGTGGGAATCAATCGTAGTTATAAGGAAATTTAAAGCGTCTTTTTTTTCTGTGACATTTTGTAATAAAATGACGACGCTTTTCGCTGCAAGAATAATTTGTATCTTAATTATAATGTTGCGACATCTATGAACTACCGCTGTCACTACATATCATCGCAACACGCTGACTCGGCTCGACACGACCAGATGGCGCCGTTAGTCGACGTATGGAGACTGAACCGCGATATGTAAGATTTAGATCGGACCTAACTACATATATAGATAATTCATAAACAAACTAACAAACAATTTAATTATATGTATATTGGAGTATTGTTTATATGTTTTAATGAGGAAGCAGGCCCTTAACCTTAACTTAACCTAACTTATGGTAATTTAGTTTTTATAAATAGTTTATAACTGGATAACTTGATATTTAAGGAACGAGAACACCTGCCGATAAACTGCGTCCGCAGTTTGGCAGATTTTTATTACTTGTTATTGATTTGTTTTATTAAATAAAGAATTTAAAAAAAAACATATGAATAAACCAAGACGGTGAAAATCGGACCTGGGGACCAAGGTCCGATGCCATAACACCCGGTCGGTAGGAAGCGCTTCCCTTTGCCTTCCTAACACAGTTGCGCTAAAATAGTTCATTATGCATGTCATTGTAATTTTCATTTAACACCTTAACGCGTTCATGAAGAAAGTGGCAGTAAGTTTTTTTTATATTATGATATAACAAAAAAAACAGTTTTCGCAATTATTCCTGTATCTGTACTATAAATGACGTTGCTTTGTACCAAATTTCAAGATTCTAAGTTCACGGGAAGTACCCTGTAGGTAGGTTTGATTTCTTTTCGAATGTTGAAAATTTGTGGAAATTTGCTGATATTTACGGCAATAACGGCTGTATCTTTTGATTGCGTTGGCTTAGAAGTTTGATTTTTTTACAGCTTTAAGGGACCGCAGAGCTTTTGATTAAATTTTAGCTTGATACCTCCACGTGTTCCTGAGAAAAAGGGTAGGGACAGACAAACGGACGAACAACGAAGTGATCCTATAAGGGTTCCGTATTTTACCTTTCAAGGTACGGAATTCTAAAAAGGAAGGCAAAACAAAAATATTTTTTCAAATTGAACCAGTAGTTCCTGAGATTACCGCGTTCAAATAAAAAACAAACAAACAAACTCTTCAGCTGTATAATATAGTATAGATTTCACCGGAATGATATAATGAAGCCATCGAAATGAGAAAATCAATCACCGATATGAACAATTTACGCACCGGAATTAATAAAATTCACCGAAATGATATTTTTTATCATTCCGGTGAATTTTGTTTCATTTCGGTGGTCAATCTAGGCCACCGAATCAACCGAAATGAAAACACCGATATTAAAATCAATGACAAAATTTAACATGACAATAAAAGTTTTAAAGTCACAACGTTATTAATACTACACTAATAAACGTAGTTTGGGAAGGATACCAATAAATATTTCATACATTTTATGGAGAATTAGATGACAATATATTCCAACCTGCGGAAATGAAAAATAAAATGTCCCATGTCACCGAAACCAACTACTTACTTTTTTTGCGGGAACACTGAGCAAGCGGCGCACGTCTATTTACTTTAAGCATTGAGGCGGCACTGGTATGTAGCGTTTTAGCGCGGGGGCAAGGAGCTAGAGTTGTCCCACGCAAAAATATTCTCGGCAAACTAAAATTCACCGATATGAAAAGTCTTATTTGACCACACGCATTTTTACTTATAAGTCATTTAATTAAATAGATAAAATTATTAAATTGTAATGTGATAGAACTTTAACTATTCACGATTTAAATGAAATAAGCAATAATACTAAATAACCAAAAGTTTTTACTATATAAGGGAAATTAAACAGAAAAATGGATTTGACCGCGCAACCGAAATGAAAAATATGGTGCTTTATCATTTTTTATTCCGAATTTAACGTAGTCCTAATCAAAAAATATTTATGGTCTCGTATACGGGATAGCGCCTTCTATAAATAAAAAAATAAATAAGCCTCATTGTATCACTCTGCACTACCGATTTCACTAATGCCGCGTAAAATTTGCTGTTGGGATATTCACCCAATATATAAATGATTTCCAGGTTTCGATATTTAGAAATACACAGTTACATCAATCAATATGAATCAGATACAAAATTTGGGCCCACATACCCTTTAAATGGTAGTATTTTATTTCGTCTTATAGGATGATATAATTTAATAACCCCCTTATTCATCTCGTAAGTCAAACGGTATTTTAAACCTATTTTAGCTATTACACTGTTTTGTCACATTCTGTCAAATGATGACAGCGCCAAGAAAGAATGAGACAAAACAGTGTAATAGTTAAAACAGGTTTATTAGACTGTTTGCGTTTTTATGAATAACAGGGTAAGTATTTATTTAGTTCAGACTACAAGGCCTTATTGTGTTAGTAAAATTACTTTAACCTATAGAGGTATTAGTATTTAATTTCAAACAGAGACTTGGTACGGTTGGTTAGTGCCCTAAGAAGCAGGCTGTCTAGCCGGTCGGCTATCGCACGCAGAATGATGTTGGGGCTGCCAATCCACTGTCCACAGACGCCCAAGACCGAGCAAAGTAAAGGCGGAAATGTAGGAAAGATCCCGGGCGTCAACGCACGCAACTGGGATTACGCCAGGATGGTAGTTTTTTTAAAAAGTATAACACATAAGTCGCTGTAAGTACATCTACATTATTTGAGACGGCTGAAACAATAGATACCAATCTTACACAAACCATGGTACTGCCCAGCAACAGGAAACTAAAAATAATCGCAAAAACAACCCCACGGTTTGCTACTTCTGTTTTTACACTTCAACAAAGACGCCGAAAAACAAAGTGGAATAAAAAAAACTACATCACAAGAGGTATAAAATAAAATGAAATAAAAGGCATGCGAGTGAAATACGTCCCATTTACGCACACACGCGTACTCTCCAATTTATAATATTGTTTTCCTTGGGATATATTTTTTCACTAGTATGGGAAAGGGGGCGCCCTAGGGTGGGTTCCCCCCCAGTTATTATTAAAGACGTAGACTCACACATTCTTGCCGAAACTGAGTGTGATTAGATTAATACTGCTTCGTACGTTTGTATATACGGAGTAAATTGTTATAGGGAAGAATTGCGAGCGATTTCGAGCCTGGTTTCTGCCAAATGGTAGGTTTTGGTAGGAATCGGATTTCAGTATTGAAAAAAATTGTGAAGATGTATCTGGTAATAAAACATAAGAACCTATTTGTACCTACTTAGCTGTTAATTATTTATTTAAAGACTTTATTGCACAATTCACGGTGTACAAAGGTGGACTTAATGCTAAAAGCATTTTCTGCCAATCAAACCTGTAGATCATGCAGAGACATCGTAGAAAGTTTTCAAATAAAAGGTAACAAAACAAAGGCATATCATTCTGGAAAGGTAAAAATAAGCTTTTTGGTAAATATAAAAAAAATAATAGGAAATCGTCTGCTTATGGAATAGATTTAATATAGGCAACTCAACATAACATCACATTAAATATTATTTAACTATGATCAAAAATTTCGCTTGTAAGTAATTAATCTCCCTAAAGTAGTATCTACACTAGTTTATGAGCATGACTGTACATTCAAATTAAGAAAATCAGAAAGGAAAATCACGTCTTTAGAGTTCCATTAAATTAGGTTTACATAACGTGATCCTACATACAAAATTATAAAACTAGATTTACTTATACGAAACATGACTAAAATATTGAATCGCTAACCAATATTTTCGATAAAAGAACTACACGACTTGCTTCGCGAGAAAAAAAATTGCGTGATCTCTAATGTAACATTTCCAAATGTCTTAAAAAGATGTTTAGGTACCTATTGTTGAAATAAGTATAATATGTAGTTGATATACGACCATAACCAAAATCAATAACAGTAGGTAGCATAGAGTCGATAAAGGTATACAAAGAAACTTATATTCACGGTATTTTTTACATTTTCTATTAAATTAAGACTTACTTTCTTCCACTAATTTAAAAATAATGTCATGATAACAGCATTAATTATAGAACCCAACCAATGATGGTCGTGTAATTTTAGTCTTGGATTAAACACGTTTAGGCCCATTTTGAATTATGACTATTACTATATGACATTTTAAATTATGACTGACGTGATTACTATTTTCAAATAATTAAACAAACCAATTTTCATTTAGATAGTCTATCACCTCGATATCATTTCCAAATCGCCCTGAATATCGTTTTCCGGTCTTCACTCTGTCCCTGAACTCAAACATACATCAATATATTTTTACACGTGCCTCAAAACAAAGGTCGATTCAAGCACACAATTAGATATCGTTCTAGAAACTTCGAGTACAGGAAAAATGATATACAATAAGGCTCTTTGAGTTGCCTCCGAAATTTAATATCTAAGGTTGACCTTGGCGTATGCCTGCTTCCTATGAAATATTAAAGAAATGTTTGAAACGAACGCTATGTACTTTCTTTCTTATATGTTTGGGGAAGACATAAAAGCTGGAAGCTCGTTCGGTTTATATCAAAAGTTAGAGAGTTTGTGGTCAATTAAGAAATCGTTGGATGTTTATAGAAGTTTGATATCGACGTGATATAGGATATTTCTAGTATTATGTAACAGTGATTTAAAAGTAGAGCTGTTTATTGTCTATTACTCGCTGGTAGTTTTAAGTTATCATTCATTCCAGATTTATTTAATTGATTTAAAACAGCCCTACACAATTTGAGTAAAATAATGAAGAGTCAATGAAGTGACATAATTTTATTCATTTGAAATACTAGGCGCCCGTTTCACCATCGACAAATAAGCACAAGCAAGGAACAATTCAAATATGGAACGTCATTTCGTATGAAGTAATGGACAGATAACGTTACTGGTTACTAATTATTCACATGTAAAATAGGCCGTTAAAATACTAAAAGAGCGTCAGTACCTACAATCCTACTAATATTATAAATGTCCAAGTTTGTGAGGATGGATGTATGGATGTTTGTTACTTCTTCACGCAAAAACTACTGAATGGATTTGATGAAACTCAAGAATTATAAAGTTCATACACTGGAACAAGACATAGGCTACAATTCGTAATGATATTGAATGAGATACAACAATTTCTCTGGTGAAGCCAGAACATTATAATAACTTAAACAAAAGCTCCCACAACCTACGCAATACGTAATAATTGTTATCAAAATAGTACATTTATTGCAAACAATGAATCATGTTGCATGCCGTATAACTTGGTAGTAATAACAAGGAAAATGTCCGGAGAAAAATAAGGGAGTCATCGGGAATACGTCAACATTTGCGGCCTCATTCGCTAAGTTGCGAATTTGATTTTAATAAATCATCACTGGCCTACGCAAACAATAGTCTACACTATCTACACTAATATTATAAAGAGGAAAACTTTGTTTGTTTGTTTGTTTGTTTGTTTGTTTGTTTGTATGATTGTAATGAATAGGCTCATAAACTACTAGACCGATTTTAAAAATTCTTTCACCATTCGAAAGCTACATTATCCACGAGTAATATAGGCTATATTTAATTTTGTCTACACTAATATTATAAAGAGGAAAACTTTGTTTGTTTGTTTGTTTGTTTGTTTGTATGATTGTAATGAATAGGCTCATAAACTACTAGACCGATTTTAAAAATTCTTTCACCATTCGAAAGCTACATTATCCACGAGTAATATAGGCTATATTTAATTTTGAACAAAAATAGGGTTCCTCGGATATTAGGGTTTTTCGGACACAAGGTGTAAAAAATCAACCAAAAAAGTTACTTATTTTGCGTACCCTGCCTAACGGCTGAACCGATTTAGCTGAAAATTGGCAGGGAGGTAGCTTAGAGCCAGGAGAAGGACATAGGATACGTTTTATCCCGTTCAACGGGGCCGGGGCTGGGGCGGGACGGGGCCGGGGCGAAACAAAGTTCGCTGGGACCGCTAGTAATCAATAAATAAATAGTTGTATTGCGTGTCCTATTAATTTAGGACAACCTGCGCATGTTAGGATTAGCGAAATGCCTCAGTGTAAAATCTCAACGCGTATGTATTATAGTACAATGCAACATTCGGGATTGTGCAACAATCTAAAGGTAAAAAAAAGGTAAAAGTGTTTAACCTAAAGGTGGGTTTAGAGCAATCGAATAAAGAATTAGAGCTAAAACAAGAACATTCTTTCTTGTTCTTTTGTTCTAAACGAAAGCTCGATTTTAGCGTTTTACACTAAAAGATAGAGCGAGCATTTTTAGAATATTCTTTAGAAAACAATAGAACAACGAACGAATAGCGGTGATAGTGCTATCCGGATAGGAGGTGAAAAAAAAAGTAAAATGAAAAAATATTTTGCAGCTTTTATTGAACAATGTATTTTATCATTTTGTACTAAGACATCGTACTAAGATCATTTTGTGTTACGTGAATTACAATTTATTTCGAAAACGTTGGTCGATTTCGATTAAATAAAAAAAAAACAGCCAAATAGACTATGAAAACTGTCTTATGCCACAACCATAAAATGAATAGTCCCTAGCTAGACCATAATATTAAGTTTATCAGCTAGACCTAACTCTGAAGCGTCTTACCAAAACACAACAATTATCACAACAGGCCGATCCACTGTTTATCCGTTCCGAAATTTTTTCAGCGCGATATTTTTATGTCCGTCGTTAAGTTTGAAATATCGGTCGCCTGGTGGGTGGAGGGGGGAGATAGGGTAGTGGGGGTTGGCAAATAAAATAAAAATAAAGGCCGATTACTGCCGACATTTTATAATGGGCGTCGGAATGACATGCGGGCGCCTGCTCGACGGTGACGCCAAATGTCAGTTGAAAGGTTTTCTTCGTGTTTTTGGAGTTATTTCGGGGTTGGGATAGTTTTTTTAATTCGGTTATGTAGGCATATCTTGAGGCAAGTTATGAAATGAGTTTTTTATCCAGTGTAGTTTGTATTGAAGTGGATTCTGGGTCCCTATTTTTGAATCACTCGCTTGTATATGGCGTGTGATTTTCGTTCGAAAACGAATAAAAGATCAACGAAAACCACGAATATAGACGTGGGTATTCAAAAAATTTAGCAATGATTTATCAAATCCTTTTTGTGTACATTACAATTGGTTTTCATTCCAAAATTCGACTTTAATCAATGAATATCACACGCCATATTGACCCGAGTGATTAAAAAATAGAGCTCCTGCAGCAAAACCGGTAAAAACAGATCCTATAATGTTTGTCTCCTTAGACATAATCTCATCCCAAAATGATGTGTAGTTATGTTGCATTGATGTGTTTTTTCACCAAACCATAATAATTAGTACTGTAGTAAGTAGTATATAAGTACCGTAGGTTACTCAAACTTAGACTTAGCAATTATAAAAATCATCTCTGCCTTGGTCCCAAAATATAACACGAGCAAGATGCGGTAAAGATTTCTAAAGAATGAAAGAATTTGAATTAAAGTTACAAAAATACTTGACCCTACCCCAAATCAGCTGGACTAATAAAAAAAATATCACACACTCGTCTCCACAGTACCCCTGTCCACGCCCATGTCGCTGTTTGTATTCAATCAGCCGGGGATCGAACCCGCACCCGCCAGCCAGGTGCCTCGACTGATCTGTTATAATTGACAGTTTTGACGTTTGTTGAAAACGTTACAAACGCTGTTATCGTAATTGTGATGCAATCAACTGGTGGGCTTGAATTGGTTTTGTTAGATTGATTAAAGTTAGAAGGAATCATAAAGAAAAAATATATCGTAATTAATAAGTGTAGTACCTACTATAACCTGAATCCTTTGAAAATCATGTACTATAGCCGAATGAAATGTTCTCACTCTAAAACAGGATAATGCCTATGTGAACATAAATGTAAACATCATAAATGAATATGCGCCAGACAACACACCAATTGTCTTGGTTTCGAGTTCGGAATTATCTTCCTTGTGTCACAAAATAATGCCAGACAACGATAAATACTAAAATAAAAATAAATATTCATGACTTAGGTACAATTAAATAATGTTCGTGCTCACCACATAATTTGTCCTTTGCGGGATTCGAACCAGCGACTTGGTATAATAGTCAGAAGTGCTAACCTCTACACCAAACGTGCCGTCATAAGAATTCAGATATGGGAAATGTTTGTGCTTTCCATAAAACATCCTGGATCTGGACAAAGTACTTTCTACTTTTGTATTGGAAACTAGCTATAGAATGTTAAATAAACAGGACTAGAATACAAGAAATACTGCCTGAAGCTCCTACACTTCCCCATTAGATAAATTTACATTACATCTAGCTACAACTTCCTTTGCTTAAAGCTCCTGCTTACCCATCAGATCCATTTAAGTTACAACTATAACTTCCTTTCTCTAGGTACCACGAATCTGTGACATAATATATACAGTCTACGGACATGCCTCGCGAAAATTTCAGCCGGAAATTCAGCAAGCGAAGCCATATCCGTCACTAGTGTTACGCAAACACGCATATACAGCCTACAAACACATACACGTCACGCCGAACGTGTATTGATTTTACGCCGAATTTTTATTTTTATCAGCCGTCGTTAGTTTAAAGATAACCTCGATAAGCAGAAATTAAAATGTACCGGATCTATAGGGCGGCATTGATCGATGTAGGTTTGGGTTTGAGTATTGCCTAGTTTTGAATCTATAAGGTCAAATCGTTTTAAGTGATATTATTTTAACAGTGTCTTTGTATACATCATAGAAACAGGACATTATTTTCAAAAATCGAGATTGTGTTTTTTATTATTTTCCTTAAGAAAGACAATATCATTATTTAAAACAGCACCCTAACAATGTAAAAAGTAAACTACGTCATCGGCTTCGCCTCTCTCAATTCAACGCCCAAACCTTCTTTTTCTCATTTTACACATTATCTTTTACATCGGTATCACGTTTAATTTTTATTTTTATTTCTTGTTTTAAGATATTAAGTTTTTGAGCAATAAATTGTAACTTCTCAAATAGCGATTTTAAAAGTGACTCGACTAACAAACTTAAAAATTTCAACCCATAAAGAACACCTCTTAAAAATGGAAAATCCTGAACAATCAACTTTGCAATCTTAAATTACAATAACAGTGTAATAATGCGAATTGATGTCTACTTCCCGCTAACTAATTAAACTTGTTTTTAATATAAAACTTTTTACTTCGAAAGAAATTATGATGAAAACACGGCCCTCCTCGGTTGTTTATTCCAAATAAAAATACCCGAACTTTGGTGGTATTTTTTTCACAGAATACGGAACTCCGGATGGAGTTTTTACTTTAAATTTTTAGATTTATTTATGAGGTTATAAATGTTATAATTTTGGTATGGAGCAGTACATTTCTTTCTCTAATAACATACGAATATTTGTATTTTCATCCCAAGTCAGGATACTTCAATTCATATTCAAGCAAATGTACCTACATTAAGTTCGACTGTAAAACAAATGAACTAATTGTCTTGCCCATACATTAGAAGCACACTAATAAACTTCTAACATCAAGGACAAGACACAAGTAAAATCTAAGAACATACAACACTAGGGACGTAATATGTTTATTCATAACATAGAGGGTCTTCAAAGGTCTACAAGGGGTGGCCGATATATTGGCGATTCCCTATTTGAAGGGTATTAAACGTCCTTTTCTTCTAGTCCCTGTGGTCAGACTGTATGATATTTTAATGGGTGTCTGGCATCGTACCTCAATTGATCTTTAAGTTCCTATATTTGGTTCTGAAGTTTACGCGAACACTGCTCATTGATTATAACACACTTTACGGATTGACGACGCGTTTGGTGTAGTGGTTAGCGCTCCTGACTACTATGCCGGCGTCGCGGGTTCGAATCCTGCAAGGGGCAAATGTTTGTGTGATGAGCACGAACATTTGTACCTAAGTCATGGATGTTTATATATGTACTAGCTTTTGCCCGCGACTTCGTTCGCGTGGACTTCAGGTATGGAATTGTGTAAAGCAATCGTATTCATTTGACAGTTCAAAACGTACGATATGGTCTGTCAAACGGCAAAGAACAAAAGGTTCGACAACTCATATCGTACTGTTTTAACTGCCAAATGAATACAATTGCTTACACAATTACCCCTCAGGTTCGTCCCGTCTAGTCTAGTAATAAGTAAGAAATACAGTTACTAATTAGAAACCTCAAAAATTGTAGCCTATATGTTATTCTGATGTATAAGCTATATTGTGGTAAAGTTTCATTCAAATCCATTCAGTAGTTTTTACGTGAAAGAGTAACAAACATCCATACATCCATACTTACAAACTTTCGCCTTTATAATAGTAGTAGGATTTAAGTATTTATGGGTGACGCCCCCGACATTATAGTTGTCTGGTATTCGTAGCACAAGGAAGCAAATTCCTTAGTTCGAAACCATGACAATTGGTGTGTTGTCTGGCGCATATTTATTTATTTATATTGATTTCGCGAACATTTATTTTTCAATAAATGCCTGACGTTTCGAATGCTTTACGTATAAAAACACATCATAAAAAATAACATCTTAGTCTGCTGTGACCATGGATGCTGTAAAGGGTAAAGCATTTGAAACGTCAGGCTTTTATTTATAAAAGAAATGTTCGCGAAATAAATAACTAAGTAAAGTGTGTTTTAATTAATATAAGTTGCTATCTTAACATTAATTATGTTTTCTACAAATACTAATGCATCTCTACTACGGTGAGCATTCAATAATAATATAATTAACATTCATCAAAGTTTAAAAAAATGTTGAAATGCAAGGTATATAAAAACTTGTTATGCTTAACTTATAACTTCACTTATTAATATAGTTTTTGATTTCTAAATAAATACTTTATCAACAATACCGTTAGCAAAAGTAGAGTCATACTAACATATTTTCCCATTAATTCTACGACAAAAATACTTTCCTTTAGAATTTTTCCAGAAAATTAAAAACAAATTTATGGCGCTCTTCAAATGATTGGAATTTATGGCGTGTTGTTATCGAACAGCGAGCGACAGGGATAGAAGATAATAAAGTCGATTATTGAGTGTGGTAGAGCGAGACAGCTGTATTTGCACAGGGCCGCCCTTCTGATAGTGTTTCCAAATTTTGGGAAAGCAGCGCGTATTGTTTGCGATAAGGGACGGCTTACATGGCGTTCAATATTATTGAGTTGTTATGGGTGTCGGTAGAGTAGACAAAACGAAAGCAATACCTATCACTAATATACTAGGAAAGTTAAATTTAAAGTTGTGATCAACTTTGGATTAAAGATTGAAGAAAATAATGGCGACATAAAAAACAATTATTAGCGTGTAAAGAAATTTAATAGGGGAAATAGTTTAAAATTCTAACTGTATTCTAACTAAAACTAGAAATTTGTTAATGCAATTATGTCTTTTTTTAGGGAGCGTTAAGTATATCACATTGCAATGTGTAAATTTAATAACTGTAGAAAGCATTTCACGTGATGACCACTTAACATTCTATATTTTATCCTTCCATTCTTCCGCCGATGTCAATCATCATCATCGTCTTCTTCATCTAAGAGCTTTGTTCTTGTTGAGTTTGGTGGAGTTTTCTCCATTGTTGTCGAGACCATCAGCCAACTCTTTGAACTTTTCTTTTATATGGGAATAAATTCTTCCACAAATATAAACGCCGGTCAAATCTTGCGTCATGTAATCCGAACCTATCGACAATGCACCGGCCCCTATCCTGTGGGTCGAAGGGAGGCCGGGTGGGGCCGATTTTTGCCATTTCACCCAAAAAAAAGTTTCTAATACATTTTTATCTAAAAACACGCCAGTTTTGAACGCAAGCGCACGCGATAGCACGTGCTCGATTTTATAAAAAGTCGATCGGTCGATGATTAGGCGAAAAAAGTTTTGTCAAGAAAGTTTTTGAAAAAAACATATAGTAAATAATAATTTAACAAAGGTTAATACAGACACTTGTAGTAATGAAAAAGTGATAGTAATAAACAATGAAGTTATAGTTATTATTAATGATGGTGTTACGGACTTTGTTGTGTGACCACTGACCAATGAAGGAACCACAGTATATTCAAGACAATAGGTGAGGATCATTTTCTTATTGGAACCTGTTTCAAGTTTGAAGATGTTAATTGATGTTTAATAACTATACATTTTGCTCGACTAAATATATTTAATTAAAATTTAATGCAGAGGCAATATTTTGATGGAATACGAACATGGGGTCTCTCTTTAAAAAGAAATAAATAGATTGAGTTCTTCGAAATTTGAGACTTATATTTTTTTTTGTACGGACGACAGGATCACGGATCTTTGGAATAAGGGCAATTTTTCAACAAAAATGTATGAGGTAATTTGCTGGTGCTACTGTACCTATGGGATTAACATAATAAGGAGCAAAAGTTAATATTTTTATTAGCAAAAGCAAAGCAATACAGCTTTGCATCTTAGACATACTTATCATCAGCATCACCGTTCTCTTGTTCTGACATAAAATATATATTTCATTATTAAAAAAAATGTGTTAATACTTAATTTGTCCACCCACAAGCGTTTGATAATGTCTTTCCTTACTCTTCACCTAACTTCTGTGATTTTTTCGTCAAATTGTCAACATTTCGAAACATTAATCACGTTATTGAATAGATTTATGACTTTAAAACATTTTGATTGGAGTACCACAAGGGCCATTAATGTGCCCTATGTTGTTCGTCTATTATTGTTCAATTTGACCACATGCTTTTGATAATCGCGAGGGTGATTTGTTTTTTCAAATGATTAACTGTAAAAAATAGGGGTGTTAAAATTGTTGCTTTAAAAATTATAACTAGTTTGGTTATGATGAAACATTGTCAAAATATTTTTATCTTCTTCAATGCATTTGTATTGAGTTCTCAGTATTTTATAAACCTGTTGATTTATTTGTTATTGATTAAATCTGATGTCGTTATTATATGTTTTTTAACCTTATTGTCATCCATCGTCTGCACAGAACCAAAACCAATATTAGGTTAAGCTCTATCTCAATAGTCAATGACTGAAACGTGTTTTATCACCGTTGCGTCTCTAGTGAAGCCAGGATCTCTTATCATCTTTGAATTAAAGAAAGTTGTTCTATCAACAACTTCCTATTTGTAGTGCCATTAAAAAAACCTTTCGCGAGCAGCATAACTACGCATTCGTCGCTTCGTCATTATAATATCCACTGTTAAACGAGACGGTTTTCCATAGCGACCGGTTGTAGGCAATCTGCGTCCAGTGTGATCCTGCAATATTAACTGGATCGTCTGTTAAGGTGGACTTCTTATGTCGCGCTTCTGATCATCTGCCCCATTAAGCCATCCTATCATTCGGTTTTATAAGCTCATAGAATAACCACATCCTTTTTC